>LPNX010894988.1:360606-424801 GCA_001517045.1 Pseudotsuga menziesii
GAAGGGGACATGACAGAAACTAGTATGGAAGCATATGGAGAACTAAAAGCAATATATGGAGATATTAGAATAGCACCACAACCACAAAGAACCAAAGGAGCAACCAAAATAAGAATCGAGCTGGCAAGTAGTTTGACCCATATTCACATTTCACTAGGATGGATGGATGCTCGTGCTTGGTACCAGTTGGATACATTGCTTAATAGATCATATTATATGGTTTCCTCCCATGTTTTGATCAAAACATGTGAAGGGGGGTGGAATGTTATGTACATTGGGAAGATAATATGGGGTACCGAGGTACCCAGGGAGGCACATAAGGGAATAATATATGTAGTGTGGCCATAGGCCCCCTTTGTAGTTGGTGAGTAATAAATAGGTCTACTAGGTTGTTAAGAAAAAATTATATAATATTACGAGATAGTTGGCACAGACCCCCTAGGAATACGCATGAGAAAGTATAAATATACATGAGTTGATGTATGAAATATGTTGGATGAATTGTATTGTGGCAAGCATGGCTTGTGGAGAGATTCCTTCTTTAAAGAGTAATTGATTGTGTTACTCCTACCTTAAATGTTCTTCTATATGTTCTTGTGTTGTTTATGGTGTGAATGTGTCTTAGCATTTCTGAAATTTAAAGGTTATATATCATTGTTGTGATTCAATTTTTGAGTTGGCAATAAGGTGAACTATTAAAGCACTCCTTGCAACATCGTTGGTTCAAACCCAGAATATCCTTGTGTGATGTGTGTGGAACAACGTGGGTATGCCCAAATATTATAGCGGCATTAGACCAGAATCAACCTCGTGTCACACGAGTATGAACCCGGCCCAGTTACTGGTTCTGCCAGATAAAAAAATTTTAAAAAATAATAATAATATTATATATTTATATAATGTTATTTATTTACTAAGATGGTTAAAAGTTCTATGATTTTGAATTTTTCTGATTTGTAGAATAAAATTTTATTAAAATTGCAATTTTGGATTGTTAAAAATAATTATTTTAATGCAAAAATGAATTCAGCATCCTCAATATCCTTGGCACAACTTCATTTTGCAATGTTATTAATTAGCATCTGCAATTCCATCAATCCAAAATTAAAATATTTAATAATTTATTAAAAATCAAAATATTATAATAATTAATTAACAATTATTATTATTATTAATATATTATATATTTATAATTAATTAACCATTATTATTATTAATATATCATATATTTATAAGGGTCGGCAAGTTAAGGTGGAATGACTCTTGACTTGGAGACCATCAAATATCAAGTTCAAATTATGCATGGAGAATAGGCCAAAACACAAACCGGATTGAAGCCTTAGCCTTATTGGAAGGGTTAAAAATAACCCAACGAAGGAGAACTTAGCCTTATTGGAAGGGTTAAAAATAATCCAACAAAGGAGAATAAAGACCATCCAGGTCTTTGGAAATTCTATAATCATTATAGGATATATGATCAGTCATGCCCTCCCACAAGATTGTGGACTAAGTAACTCATGTCCCGGATCAACAATGAACTAAAGCCTTCAAAAGAATTGAATTCTACTACATCCTTCGAAGAAGACTAAACAAACAAGGGAATGGCAAATCAAGCGTGTAATCTTCCGTATGCAGAGCTGGAAAAAAATGAGAGCAGGCTGGTCAACCCCCTACCATAAGATTAACAATCTCTCATGGGCAATGAAGTGCACTAGGATTAGGGGGATTAGGGAGCAAGGTCTAAGCACAAGAGGAATGGGGGAGGGATTGATCCCCTACCCAATGTTTATCACCAACACACCAATTACGAAGCGCATTAATGTACAGGACAAGCAGACATCCGAAGGCAAGCAGCAAAGGACTCAAGTTATTAACTCAACTTCTTGGCATTTACTCCCACACTACATCGATTATGAAGTGCACGGATATGGAACTTTTCGGAGAACGTGGTATGTTGTTCTATGCACCCCCCCAAACCCCGGCTGGGAAGCTAGCGCTCGTTGCTATACAACTCAACGTTAGTTTCGAGTCCTGCGTTTTGGTTTCTACTAGTCTATGCATTGGTTTGAAACTCCTTGGCAAGGAGGATCTCGATGAGGAGGCACGAAGCCAGATTTTGGAGCTATCAACAAGACCAAGTTTGGACATGCCAAACGCTGGTTGTCAAGAGAATGCACAGGTGAATTCAGGGATATGGCGACTTGGGTTGAACTTCAATTTGGTCTCGATGGATCCTGAGCTACCTTGTACTCATGGGGGTGCATTCATTCCCCATGGAAGTGAGTCCCCTCTTGGAGATGGTAGCGTTGTATTGTGTGTCGGTTTGAAGCTATTTGGAAAGGGGGCCTTGCTAAAGAGCCTCTGCTAGTAACGCTGGGTCTGGACGTGCCAAGAGTTGGAGGTATTTTTAATATAAATAAGTGTAAGGCACAAGAGAGCATAGCAACATGCTCAGTAATTCGACGACTCGCGTTGGATTCCAGATTGGCTACAGTGATCGTGAGGTATCATTTCCACCTGGTGATCATTAAGTCTATTATAGTTTTCAACTTTTTGAAGGAGGGATTGTTGCAGCACTGCAACTAGTTGTTCGCTTTCAATGGTGAATGGCTTCCCACAGTGGACGATGCATCCACTCAAAGATGCAAAAAGCAGTGAACAAAATGAACAGATAAGCGACAAATGCCAAAACTCCATGGCAAAAGTGCTAAAAAATTGGGAGGCCTAGATTAAACACTGGAAGACAAGGAATGCACAAGACAATAAAGTTCTCAGGCGACAAGAAATCTTAATGAAGGCTCAATTCGAGAGACAGAAGATAAAAAATCTTATGCTTGAAATAGACAAAGAAACTCAAAAAGAAAAACTCGAAGAAGCAGCCCAGGTGAGGGAGCTCCAGGAAAGGGTGTAGTAGCTAGAAGTGGAACAAAGACTGGGCTTTGAAGAGCTAAAGAAAGAAGCCCCTCTTGAGGCATTAGTGGGTTCACCTGGGGTGGCAACAATGGAGGAGGCCACAGTAGAGCAATCTCTCAGTCAAGAAGCACCAAGAGACCTAAAACCTGACATCAGCAGCAGGTCATGGAATGCCTCCTACTTATATAGACAAGTTTAATTGTTAATTCCTTTTTGTTTTCTTATGATTACACATTCTCTCATCATAATAGGTTAGTAGCTTTCAGGAAAACATGAACAGTTTCTGAAAAAAATGAAAATTGTAAACAGCTCTTAATTAGTCTTTTCTTTCTTTCTTTTTTTAAGCTTTTGGCTATATGGTTAGGCGACAGTCAGTAGTCGTTTTTGTCAACAGAAAAATATATTATATAATTATGTTAGTAAATATAATTATATAATGTTATTTATTTACTAAGATGAGAAGTTTTACGGCTTTAAATTTTCCAATATGTCAGATAAAATTTTATTAAAATTGCAATTTTAAATGGTTAAAATCGTTATGCTCAAATGCATGAATAGACTGTCATTTTGACAATGTTGTTAACTTGTTACTAAAATCCTAAAATCCACTCCGACAAATGCAGGACACCAAGTAACCTCAATGAGACAAATGCATGACACAAACTTAAATGTTCAAATTT
Source organism: Pseudotsuga menziesii (assembly GCA_001517045.1). NCBI lineage: Eukaryota > Viridiplantae > Streptophyta > Pinopsida > Pinales > Pinaceae > Pseudotsuga > Pseudotsuga menziesii. Next base: position 364,200 of record LPNX010894988.1, read on the forward strand.
GTATGGTCTTTAACCTGAATTCGAAAAAAAATAAAAAACATATGTTTTCTTGCTGTCTACAAAATATTGAAACTTTGCAGTGAATAAAGCAGCATTCATTTTACGTAGATAGCATAGATCATGCGTGCAGCTTGCCAGCTACCAGCAGTTCGAAACAAACAGAAAACACAACGATTCAATAAAACATACGGTTCATGGTATTGACATCGAAAGCCTATGTAGCCCGTACAAATTGCTTTTTCCACATATATAAGATTCACGACATCAACTAAATGAAAATCTCATTTCTAGGTGAGTACCATCACATCAATTGTGCCCATGGAAGACCATATCAGCACCGGTTAAACATATTCCAAATCCCTAATAGCATTTCAAAGAAAAAGAAAGCGTTCTCACTATTCACCCTGACAAGTAGACCAGCAAATCATGATTACAAAAATGTTGAAAGAGATAGACATGATATAGGGCGATATGTAAATGCACGCACGTCTTATTCTTATTCTCAACCATCAAAACAATTTTCATTAAGATCATTGGGAGTCAAAAGACCATTAACTTTGGAAAACACCCACAGAACAACTACGGTAATTGCAACAATATTGACAAATCGCCAGCATGGGATAGACTGATTCACAAGATCGTTAAGCCTTTGTTTTAGTCAACGACTCTCCAAAAGCTGATCCCTTGTGAAAATGATCAACCTTCAATATAACTTTTCATAAATCTGCTTGTGGCTAGACAGAAAGGCTTCAAAGCAAAGCTTCCAGTACTCAAGCTCAACTTTTGTAACTACCATCAAGTATGTATAGTTTTTGCGATCACAGGAGTACCTCTCCTATGAGAAAAGCTCTTTCTATACGAAAAAAAAAAACAAAAAGCTAACAAATGTAGCATACCTGTAAAATAACAACTCCAAGAGCGACCCATCTGACAATTTTCACATGCTCTTCCAAAAAATCTTTTATGTTGTCAAAATATCCGGTTTCATCTGTTGGAATTACCTGCAGCAAAAATTGTTTGCCGTTGATACCCAAAAACGTAAAGGAGAGAAATTTTGTGTAATCTCAACTTCATGCAACTAAAGACTGCATAATGAAGGGCTCACCTTCTCCCACTTGTGGTCAAAGAATATAAAGCCCGCAAGAGCCAACTCGGCCATGATTAACAGAACAACTAACACGGTATACTGAAAACTTCTTAAGGAAACTATATGTCATCTTACATCAAATTGAGATCAAAATAGAGAAAGGCATGCACCAGCACACCATGGAAACTTCCATCCAACAAAGGCCAGCTTCCGCAGTAGCTATAGTGCCTGTTAGAGGGAACTTTCCATCCAATAGAAGCCAGCTATCAAATATTGCTTATTCCGTCCAAAATAGATGAAGTTAAAATTATGTCTGTTGAATTAGTCACAACCAGAATCCAACTATGGTCTATCGGTGTTGAGATATGTGAGAAAGTAAATGTTATCATTAAAAGGAAAACCCACAAAAAAGGTATCTAGAATAAAAAAACATAATTATTTCACAGGATACACAGCACAGGCAGCATCCACGTCTGGTTGCTACTGCAATACAGCCCGAACAAGCAATTATGAAAAGAATCACTCCAACTGCAATAACAACATAAATAAACCTGCAGGAGACAAAAAGATGATGTAAAATATCCAAACATCAAGCAGATTCAGGGTTTCTCCTTGCTTTTCTACTATCTTTAAGAATTGTAAAAGGCTAAGAGAGCAAACAAACATTTTATGAATAAATGGACAAAACTCATTAATACCATGGACAGGAAGACTATCGTCAATAACACCATTTTTCAAGGATAGTGCGAGACACAAGAGACTCAGGAAGACACAGCCAACAGATGGAACTCGAGACACGGGACACATTTTTCCTTATAGTTTGATAGGATAAGTGGGTTATATCCGTACCGGTTTTTCAGTTCGCAAAAATGTGTATAATGCCTTTGCATGAAAACAGAGAACAAATATTATCTTTGAACTTTTATGTTTTTTAACAGTGATTGAATATTGACTTGAATTCTTCCGAATACACATGCACTACCTTTGTTAGGCAAAGGTTCAGTAAAATAAAATAGTTTAAACGCCAGAAATTTCCCTTTGCATTAAATTGACGATAAATCTTTCAATCCCATAGTAAGACACCCCTTCCCTTAAATAAACAAAGTACAGCATAATTAATAATTATTCATTTTATTATTTATGTAAGTTTCATTTCATGGGACATTTGACACACGCCTGTTAGGAAGACTTCCAATAACGTTATTACTTATTTGGAACGGGATCACAGCAAGTTAAACAAAGTACAGCATAATTTTTCATTTTATTATTTATGTAAGTTTCATTACATGGGGCATTTGATACATGCCTGTTAGGAAGACTTACAATAACGTTATTACTTATTTTGGAATGGGATCACAGCAAGTACACTCCTTGAAAATGCTTTGCCCTCAGATGTGATGCCTCCCTGACAAGACTTTTCTCTTCCCAATCATTTCTGCTTCACTGTTGGCCTTCATTTAATTTTCCTCTTGAACATTCACTAGTGTGTGGTTGTGCCACTCCTCCCCACCCACAAAGATTAAGAGGAATCCAGAGACATTTGTGATAGATTGAAAAGCCATGGCTGCATGGGTGTGGCTCATTGGCAATTCGCTTGATATGAAGTCATATGTTGTAAAAGAGGTCACGAGTTCAAATCACACCCAGGCTTACCCGTGTCCTATGCTTGCGGGATGTTGTGGGGCACCTAAGAGTATAGTGGTAACGAGAATGGATCCCTGACCCCGTGTCACGTGAGTACCAACCCAGTCCCCAGTTGCCATTTCCCCTAGTTGAAAAAAAAAAAGTTTAACTAAAAGGCCATACAATACTCTCAAGGTTTCATCTAGAAGGACTACGATGCCTTGGGCAGAGATTCATGTTTGTTGATCTACTTGTGCACTTTGAAGGGAGACTAGCTGGAGAGTTTCAGTTGACTAAGTCTCTTAAGAGACTAGGGGAGCAGATTCTTTGTGCAGCTGCCATGAAAAAATCCCAAGGGGCAAACCTCTGTTAACATTTTCAGTCTATTACAGAGAGGGTTTCTTGCTGGTTTTCTACCTTTTCAATAACTGGCCTTATCCCAAAAAAGCCTACATTTATGCCGTTATAAATCTCTGTTGGCTTCCAGAAAAAGGTTGACTCAAAATTAGGGGAATGGCAAATGAATGTGGCTATTTAATATTTTGGCTATTTAATATTTTCATATTGAATACTGTCTATAGCTGATTTTATTGCTGATATATAACTGACTCAAAACCTGATCAGAAATTCTAAGTTTGTGAAAGCAGTGATGAGCTTCGCCCTCCGAAGCCGATCTGCTCAGAGTCTGTAATGATGATGTTGATTATATAAAGTATTTGGATGCATTGAATGGATGTTTGAAGTAGCACAGCTGTTTAAAGCAAAGTCGATCTTGGTATATTGGTATCAGAGCCAGAACTATATGTGAGTGCATGTTATTTTGATTATATCTGCAATCTGTAATAAATCTGTTTCTGTATTTTACTTGCAATCTTTTGAACTGGTCCTGTAAGAGGTGGAAACGACCTCTGAGCTTATTGTAGGGCGTGGGGGATCCGAAGTTAGTGAGGTCACAGCCGTAGGTTTAGGCGCCGTAAATCCTCTTTTATCGAACTAGAATCCCCGATTCACATGGACCCTGCTATGGATGCAGTTCCGCTCGGACATCTAGATTGTGAATCTAACAACGATACAGAAGTATCTTTAGCAGAACGCAGATCTTCATTTTGTAATGAATCATCGACTTCCGAATCTTCAATTATCCACATCCAAGACTTAAATCCTTCTGCAAACTGGCAGCTACCTACCATTCTCCCAAATTATGTATATAAGTTAAACTAGTGGTCATTCAAAACTGCAACTCAAATTAAAGTATCATTCATAGATGTCTCCTTCACTGATAAAGATGAATCTGTTCACATTAATCTATTGGAAAAACGCCAGATTGATTGGGCGAAAGCCCAAGGTTTTAAATATGTCCATCTAGGAGCCATAAAGCTTGGATTGGGGCCATTGGTACACGCCCATATTTACCTGTTTCTTCCCTCTATGTTGCCATCGACACGAGGCATCGAAACTTTGCCGATGCGATCATTGGCGGTTTTATCGCTCCATTGCATGATGGTCTTGCCTTTGGCACCATCTACCCTAAGTATTCTGTAAGTTTGGAAGACCCTTACATCTATGACCAGCTAAAAGCTTATATCTCGCCTAAAGGCTTTAATATGGATACTGGGTCCAAGATTATCCAACTGAAAGGTGCTGCAGTTGCCAGATTTGGCAATGATACCCTTCCCCCACTACGATCACATGTACATCAGAGTTCACACCTGCACAACGTGGTGGAATCTGAAAAATCTAAACAATCTACCCCCATAACATTTGATTGGACAGGAATAAACTATCCCAAGCAATGGGAAGTGAAATATAAAGAACTGAGAAATACAGAAAGGCTAGCCAACTCATTTATTGCTCAGCCTCTTACTTTTGATAGGTCTACCAGTTCTTTTCGTGTCCCAGATGAACTTCCTACTCGTAGATTCACACCTCCATTAATCAGATCTACATCCTCAGCTTCCTATAATAATGCCAGGCATCATGTCAAAATAAACTCTACTTCTACCTCCTCCCTACAACCATCTTTCTCTGGTTTGCATGAAAATGAACATCGTGGCTAGCATGCTGAATGTCCTGCATGCCACAAGATTTTACAGAGGATCCAACACCATAAAAACAAGGATCCACCTACCTTAGGTATGTTCTCTCTACCTAGGAGTGACCCAGGAATGGAAGTTGTCTATCAAGAACAAAGATCGTATATTCTAGGAAGAAATCTTTCGGATACCCCATTCAGACAATTTTCAATAGATGGCCAGACTAAAAAAGAGTTCCTGCCTTATAAGTCTTCAACCCCTGATCAATCTGTTTCAGAAGAAGCCAAGTTAGCATATTGGAGAAATATGCAGCACAAGTTGACTGCACAAAATTTGGATGATGTAGCCCAAGACATCATTTTCTTAAAAAAACAAATGGCAGAAGAGAAACAAAAAATAAAGGATATAACAGCCAAGCTTGGGTTGTTGGATCATTTTCTACATGATTCAACTGAAATAAAAATAGCAGTTGAAATTGCTGCTACAAAGACTAATAAAAGGTTAGCTGTGTTAGAGGAGCTTTTGACAAAGACTGAAAAAATAAAGAAGAAATCTCATACTGTCAATAAACATGTCTTTGCTCTAGCCACAAAAGGACATCAAAGAAAGTCCTCTCATAAGAAGAGTCTTTCTTTTGGTCAGTTCAGTGTTTCTGAGGTTGATAATCGTCTAGAATTTGATTTCGGACAAACGGAGGAAGAATTCAAAGAAATAACAGATTTGGTTGTGGAATTTAAGAAATTTCCCCCGGCACTTAACCTTAAATATCTTGCCATGATGTCTCTGAGACATCAAGAAGAAGGTCAATCCTCTGTCACAGGTCCTCCTCCTCAGCCAGATTTTGATGTCCACATGCCAGATGTAAGTCCATCCACAGCACCTTCCCATAGGTTCCAATTTGGAATCAATAGCATGAACAACTTATTGTCCCAAATGCCAGAGCAACCAGGTCTTGAATATCCAATGTCAGACTCGTGCTGACATAAAAAATGCGATTCAAATGCTAGGACAATGGGTTCTGTACAAAAGACATCAGGATAGTAATCTCACTGGTCAGAGTTTGGGCACACAATTAGTTGCAGGCCTCTCAGGCCTAGCATATGAGTGGTGGAGATGGCTCCCACAAGAAGCCCGAAATGAGATGCTATCTGTTGACGATGTTGATCAACAAATCCTTCATGGCCTCAGTAAAGAATTTTATGGCCCTATTGATAAGGAAGATTATGATCATTTGGCTTCACTTTTTATGTCTGCTAGATTATGCGATCTGAGCAAAAGTGAAGAATATTTTTGTTATATGCAAAACCTGTTAGTTTCTTCTGGTAAGTCTGGCGAACCAGCATACTTGAAGCATTACCTAAGAAGCTTTCCAGGTCATGTCCCAGATGCAGTTGAACAATTCTTAAAACATAAGCAAAATACTCTTCATGGTATGTCTTTAGCACAGTTGCATGCCTATATTCTTGAGACTTGGCAAGAACATTATCTTGAACGCCGAGTCAGTAAAGATTTCAAAAGACACCAAGGGATGTACTCTGCATCATTCTATAAAGAGGTAGCCCGAATGCTAGATTGGGGATGTGGTGCCCATAATCGAGGTCATTTACATGAAACCTATACATGCAAGAAAAAGAAAAAAGGATTCTATTCTAGTAGCCCTCGATATCATCCTGACAAGCCCTACAAATATAACAAGCATGGTTATAATAAGTTTGAAAGAAGATATCCTTCTAGATTTAGAAGATCTCAACCTAAGCGCTATGTCAAACGAAGAAATGAAAAGAAGGATAAAGATGCATGCTTTATTTGTGGTAAGAAAGGCCACTGGGCAGGAAAATGTCCTGAAAGGAAAAGTAAACCAAGGCTTGCAGCCTTATATTCCAAGTTATATCCACATTGGTGGGATCTTTGTGTTTGTTCTGCAGATGCACCTCCGCCTTCCAGAGAGATCATTTATTTACCTGATGAATCTGATGATGAATATTCTAACTCTGCTTCAGACTCAGATATTGCTCTTGCAAAATTTGATCCTTCCTCTGAATCCGATTCCAGCTCTGATTCAGACATGGATGCAAATTTAGGCGGGGATGAGCCACCCGACTTTGACTTTTCTTTGTACATGCTCTCTTTCAACAAAAAGACTTCTATAGAAAAACAATTGGCAGATGTCGATTGGCAATTATCCTCTATCCCTGCTTTCGAATATATATTGAGAAGAGACCTCAAAGAAGAGAAAAAGAGACTCTTAAGTCTTCTTGAGAAATCTACCAAAGGAAAAGAGAAAGTGGATCCTCCTTCTGAGGCTCTTACACGATACAATCCTGTAGATATTTACAGGAATTACCCAGATGAGCATGAATCAAGACAGAGTTATAGAAGAGATAAGGAAAAGATGCTCGGGCTTCAGATAAAGGAAAAGCAACAACAGCTGAGAAAGATAGTTTCAAAGATTGAGCATTTAAAAGATGTGTTACTTATATTGGTAACTGAAACAGACCAATCTTCAAATGAAGAACTCAGCGAACACCTTGAGGAAGCTATGCAAGTCCTAGGTCAGAGAAAAGTCTCTTCCCCATCTTCACCTAAACCAAATTTAGGATTATTCCAAGGTCCCAAATTGTTTATAAGTCTAACCTTCTGTCCTCCTGAGTTTAAGTCTTATTCTTTAAGCTGTATGATAGATTCTGGATGTCAGTTAAATCTTGCCAAAGGACCAACCATTCCTCTATTCTATTGGGAAAAGTCTGCTGATCATGGCTCAACAACATAAGGCACTCCAGTCTCTTTAACTAGTAAAGTAGAAGATTTCCCTATACAAATAACTAATATCTCTGAAGTTTTGTCTTTGTACAGACTAAATAGTATCAAGGAAGACTATATCTTTGGTTCCGAATTTCTTCTCAGGGTCAACCCTTTTACTGTAGATAAAAAGAAAATGTTATTCATCTGACTGTGAATGACCGGGTAATCTCCTATCCTTTGAAGCTAATAGCAAGTGCAAGATGATATTGCCAGGACTTGAGTCAAAACCTAAAGTAGCCGAACTATATAAAATGGAGCGTTGTATTGCCTATGTAGAAATGCATAAGGAAAGATCTCTTGTTGAGATTTCTGCTAAGCTAATCAAAAACTATTGTTCTGAAAGTCCTAATGCCTGCTGGAAAAGGGAGAAATACTTTGTAAACCTACCATTTGATCCACTCCAGAAGATCAAGCCAATGAAAGCTTCAGCAAGGTTAATGTCTCCTTCGAAAAGGGAATTTTGTGCAAAAGAAAATTAAAGATCTACTTGAGAAAGCTATGATTGAGCCACCCAAGAGTCCTTGGGCGTGTCGTGCTTTTGTGGTAAACAAGCACTCAGAGATCAAAAGGGGCAAACCTAGGTTAGTTGTCAATTATAAGCCCTTGAATGCTATTCTTCAGAAGGTAAGATATCCTTTGCCAGATAAGGCAAGTTTGTTGTAGAGAATTGTTGGGTGCACTATATTCAGCAAGTTCAATCTAAAGTCTGGTTTCTACCAGATAGGCATTGAGACAAAGGATCGCTATAAAACTGCATTTGTTGTCCCACATGGACAATATTAGTGGAAAGTCCTGCCATTTGGAATAAACAATGCCCCATCAGAATTCCAAAAGAGAATCGAAGGCATCTTTAGAGATAAGTAGTGGGCATTGGTGTTTATAGATGATGTTCTGATATGCTCAAAAAATCTACAAGATCATCTTAAACATTTCCAGTGATTTTATGATCTGGTCTACAAGCATGGTTTAGTCCTGTCACAAAGTAAAATGGAAATAGGGAAAACTGAAATAGATTTCCTTGGATTTAATATCCAGAAGGGGCAGGTAATCCTGCAGAAACATGTCCTCAGTGTGTTCAGCCACTTCCTTGATCAGATTCTAGAGAAAGTGCAGTTGTAAAGGTTCTTAGGGAGCCTAAATTACATAAGGCCATTTTACAGAGGACAAGCCAGTGACATTCATGTCCTGCAACAAAAACTGAAGAATCCACCTAAATGGTCTGAGAAGATGACTTTGGCGGTGCAGACAATAAAAACCAAAGTCCAGAATCTCCCAGCCTTATCTTTGCCTCAAGGCATCGGCCAGTTAGTCATTGAAACGGACGCCTCTTCATCCACATGGGGTGGTGTGTTGATTGAAATCATTGGGGGCAATGAGAATGTGTGTGGCTATGGATCTGGTTCGTTTAAAGCAGCTGAGTTGAACTATCCATCAAGCCATAAAGAAATTTTGGCAGTAAAAAAGACTGTACAGCATTTTATTTTATTTTTAAAACCGGTTAAGTTCGTAATTAGAACTGACTTAAAGATCATGCCTGGAATCATCAAGAATGAAAATCTGATGGCCGAAAATAGTAGTAGGATTCTTAAATGGTTTATATGCTTGAGTAATTTTGATTATGAAATAATATATAAGCCTGGTTATTTGAACTACTTATCCGATATGCTAACAAGAGAGAATTCGCAGCCTGCAGCCCCCTCTCTAAGCATGTACACCCCTGGCTCATCAAGCTCTAGACCTAGCAGCAATAAAGGGAAAGCTCCTATTCAACCCTTGTACCAGCCGAGAAATGGTTTATTTCTGAAACCATGGGATGAGTCCATCTCTGAAGAAGAGAGAAAGCAACTTCTGGATTTTGCATCCAAAAAAGAAGCAGAAAAATATTTGGAGATCACTTTGATCAAGCAGATAGCAGCCAGCCCTTTGAAGCTTAGATATTAGAAAGATGGGAACGATCAACGTTCAGAAGTTTTGAGAATGCTCAATCAAAACTAAAGAACTGTAAAGAACTCTGGATAGACTGTAATGAAGAAAATGACCTGCCTGTCTGGTATGTTGACATTGGAGAAGGCAACCTAACTTGGATGTCCTATAGCTTGATTCTCCAATTCTGTCGAGAAGAAAGGTCAATTGTGATTTGTGGAGATCCAGGTAATCTCAAGAATAAATCTTGGTCTGGATGGACTGAGATCTTTCTTGACAAGTTCTGTCCACGTGTAGACTGGGTAAACAGAAGAGCCAACTTCATATTACACCTGCAAGCAGATATGGAAGTAGCTGACCAAAACCACCAATGGTTTCAATTCCTGCTACGCCACCAAGGAGGAAGGTATACTCGTTTGGAGCATATTGTTTTTATAGAACAAAAGTTTATCAAACGTGACCGTCACGGAAACAGGATTGATGCCAAATTACATACCCGCAGACTCCCTCTTGATCTTCGGGTTGAGTCAATTTTTGACGGCAAATTCCTGTGTGAAGAGAATCCTGTTTTCCACGGTTCTGATGTGGAAAGATGTTTCAGTCCTGATCTGTATCCCCCCATCCCTCCTGAAGATCTGTATCCATCATGTGATTACTTTTATGATGATGAAGACAGCTTTGGATTCGATTGTCCCTGCGATGGAGTCAACATCGGCGATAAAGAAGTCTGCATCTGTCGCCATGCACGTGATCCATACGATTGAGAATCTGCTTTTGTTTATGAAAGCCGTGGTGGGCCGATCTCTGTCACTTCTCTTCGTATATGGTCAAGAATCTTTGTCAGTTTTGTCTGTAAATCAGTCTGTCTGTCATAATGAATTCTGGGTCCCCATATGTCTTCGGACCGTGAAGGGATGAGATAATGATAGTGTGGTCTCACTATCACCCCGAAATCTTTCTTTATGACTTGTTAATGTCAATGTTGAGTCACCGGGTGACTGGCTAGCATTGTATAAATAAAGGTTTCGGGCCTCATTTTATAGCAGGAGTTTTTAGAGTCGCTCATGTGCTGAGCTTAGTTTGAGTCAAAGAGTATGCTCTGCAACTTGCCCCACAGCGGTATAAGATTGCATCAGAAATTCTATCTATAAGTTCGAGTATGAGTCTGTAAAAGAAGAGTATGCTCTGCAACTTGCCCTTTGATGGTATAAGATTGCATCAGAAATTCTAAGTTTGTGAAAGCAGTGATGAGCTTCGCCCTCCGAAGTCGATCTGCTCAGAGTCTGTAATGATGATGTTGATTATATAAATTATTTGGATGCATTGAATGGATGCTTGAAGAAGCAAAGCTGTTTAAAGCAAAGTCGATCTTGGTATATTACGCTATTTAAAGCAAAGTCGATCTTGGTATATTACCAAGATCGACTTTGCTTTAAACAACTTTGTTTCTTCAAACATCCATTCAATGCATCCAAATACTTTATATAACCAACATCATCATTACAGACTCTGAGCAGATCGGCTTCGGAGGGCGAAGCTCATCACTGCTTTCACAAACTTAGAATTTCTGATGCAATCTTATACCATCAGAGGGCAAGTTGCAAAGCATACTCTTCTTTTACAGACTCATACTCGAAATTACAGATAGAATTTCTGATGCAATCTTATACCGCTGGGGGCAAGTTGCAGAGCATACTCTTTGACTCAAAATAAGCTCAGCACATGAGCGACTCTAAAAACTCCTACTATAAAATGAGGCTCGAAGCCTTTATTTATACAATGCTAGCCAGTCACCCGGTGACTCAAAACTAACATTAACAAGTCATAAAGAAAGATTCTGGGGTGATAGTGGGACCACACTATTATTATCTCATCCCTTCACGGTCCGAAGACATATGGGGACCTAGAATTCATTATCACAGACAGACTGATTTACAGACAAAACTGACAAAGATTCCTGACCATATACGAAGAGAAGTGACAGAGACCGGCCCACCACGGCTTTCATAAACAAAAGCAGATTCTCAATCGTATGGATCACATGCATGGCGACAGATGCAGACTTCTTTATCGCCGATGTTGACTCCACCGCAGGGACAATCGAATCCAAAGCTATCTTCATCATCATAAAAGTAATCACATGATGGATACGGATCTTCAGGAGGGATGGGGAGATACAGATCAAGACTGAAACATCTTTCCACATCAGACCCGTGGAAAATGGGATTCTCTTCACACAGGAATTCGCCGTCAAAAATTGACTCAACCCGAAGGTCAAGAGGTAGTCTGCGTGTATGTAATTTGGCATCAATCCTGTTTCCGTGACGGTCACGTTTGATAAACTTTTGTTTTGTAAAAACAGTATGCTCCAAACGAGTATACCTTCCTCCTTGGTGGTGTAGCAAGAATTTAAACAGTTGGTGGTTCTGGTCAGCTACTTCCATATCTGCTTGCAGGTGTAATACGAAGTTGACTCTTCTGTTTACCCAGTCTACACGTGGACAGAACTTGTCAAAAAAGATCGCAGTCCATCCACACCAAGATTTATTCTTGAGATTACCTGGATCTCCACAAATCACAATTGACCTTTCTTCCCGACAGAATTGGAGAATCAAGCTATAGGACATCCAAGTTAGGTTACCTTCTCCAATGTCAACATACCAGACAGGCAGGTCATTTTCTTCATTACAGTCTATCCAGAGTTCTTTGCAGTTCTTTAGTTTTGACTGAGCATTCTCAAAACTTCTGAACGCTAATCGTTCCCATCTTTCTAATATCTGAAGCTTCAAAGCGCTGGCTGCTACCTGCTTGATCAAAGTGATCTCCAAATATTTTTCGGCTTCTTTTCTGGATGCAAAATCCAGAAGTTGCTTTCTCTCTTCTTCAGAGATGGACTCATCCCATGGTTTCAGAAATAAACCATTTCTCCGCTGGTACAAGAGTTGAATAGGAGCTTTCCCTTTATCGTTGCTAGGTCCAGAGCTTGATGAGCCAAGGGTGTACATGCTTAGAGGGGGAGCTGCAGGCTGCGAATTCTCTCTTGTTAGCATATCGGCTAAACAGTTCAAATAACCAGGCTTATATATTATTTCATAATCAAAATTACTCAACCATATAAACCATTTAAGAATCCTACTACTATTTTCGGCCATCAGATTTTCATTCTTGAAGATTCCAGGCATGATCTTTAAGTCAGTTCTAATTATGAACTTAACAGGTTTTAAAAATAAAATAAAATGCTGTACAGTCTTTTTTACTGCCAAAATTTCTTTATGGCTTGATGGATAGTTCAACTCAGCTGCTTTAAAACGAACCAAATCCATAGCCACACACATTCTCATTGCCTCCAATGATTTCAATCAACACATCACCCCATGTGGATGAAGAGGCGTACGTTTCAATCACTAACTGGTCGATGCCTTGAGGCAAAGATAAGGCTGGGAGATTCTGGACTTTGGTTTTTATTGTCTGCATCGCCAAAGTCATCTTCTCAGACCATTTAGGTGGATTCTTCTTCAGTCTTTGTTGCAGGACATGAATGTCACTGGCTTGTCCTCTGTTAAATGGCCTTATGTAATTTAGGCTCCCTAGGAACCTTTGCAATTGCACTTTCTCTAGAATCTGATCAGGGAAGTGGCTGAACACACTGAGGACATGTTTCTGCAGGATTACTTGTCCTATCTGGATATTAAATCCAAGGAAATCTATTTCAGTTTTCCCTATTTCCATTTTACTTTGCGACAAGACTAAACCATGCTTGTAGACCAGATCATAAAATAGCTGCAAATGTTTAAGATTATCTTGTAGATTTTTTGAGCATATCAAAACATCATCTATAAACACCAATGCCCACTGCTTATCTCTAAAGATGTCTTCCATTCTCTTTTGGAATTCTGATGGGGCATTGTTTATTCCAAATGGCAAGACTTTCCACTGATATTGTCCATATGGGACAACAAATGCAGTTTTATAGCGATCCTTTGTCTCAATGCCTATCTGGTAGAAAGCAGACTTTAGATCAAACTTGCTGAATATAGTGCACCCAGCAATTCTTTGCAACAAGCTTGCCTTATCTGGCAAAGGATATCTTTCCTTCTGAAAAATAGCATTCAAGGGCTTATAATTGACAACTAACCTAGGTTTGCCCCTTTTGATCTCTGGGTGCTTGTTTACCACAAAAGCACGCCACGCCCAAGGGCTCTTGGATGGCTCAATCAGACCTTTCTCAAGTAGATCTTTAATCTCCTTTGCACAAAATTCCCTTTCTGAAGGAGACATTAACCTTGTTGAAGCTTTCATTGGCTTGATCTTCTGGAGTGGATCAAATGGTAGGTTTATAAAGCATTTCTCCCTTTTCCAGAAGGCATTATGACTTTCAGAACAACAGTCTTTGATTAGCTTAGCAGAAATCTCAGCAAGAGATTTTTCCTTATGCATTTCTGCATAGGCGATACAGTGCTCCATTTTATATAGTTCGGCTACTTTAGGTTTTGACTCAGGTCCTGGCAATATCATCTTGCACTTGCTATTAGCTTCAAAGGATAGGGGACAATAGATTAGCCGATCACTCACAGTGCAGATGAATAACATTTTCTTTTTATCTACAGTAAAAGGGTTGACCCTGAGAAGAAATTCGAAACCAAGGATACAATCTTCCTTGATACTATCTAGTCTATACAAAGACAAAACTTCAGGGATATTAGTTATTTGTACAGGGAAATCTTCTACTTTACCAGTTAAAGAGACTGGAGTGCCTTCTATTCCTGAGCCATGATCAGCAGACTTTTCCCAATAGAATAGAGGAATGGTTGGTCCTCTAGCAAGATTTCACTGACATCCAGAATCTATCATACAGCTTAAAGAATAAGACTTAAACTCAGGAAGACAAAAGGTTAGACTTATAAACAATTTGGGACCTTGGAATAATCCTAAATTTGGTTCAGGTGAAGACGGGGAAGGGACTTTTCTCTGACCTGGGACTTGCATAGCTTCCTCAAGGTGTTTGCTGAGTTCTTCATCCAAAGATTGGTATGTTTCAGTTACCAATATAAGTAACACATCTTTTAAATGCTCAATCTCTGAAACTGTCTTTCTCAGCTGTTGTAGTTTTTCCTTTATCTGAAGCCTGAGCTTCTTTTCCTTATCTCTTCTATAACTCTGTCTTGATTCATGCTCAGCTGGGTAATTCCTGTAAATATCTGAGTCTGAAGCAGAGTCAGAATATTCATCATTAGATTCATCAGGTAAATAAATGATCTCTCCAGAAGGCGAAGGTGCATCTGCAGAACAAAGACAAAGATGCCACCAATGTCGATCTAACTTGGAACATAAGGCTGCAAGAACGCATGCACTCCATTAGACATAAACATTACATTTTCGCAAGGTTACTTGGGAGCGGGAAGCAGGAAGCGGGAACAGGAAGCAGGAGCAAGAGTGTGAAGCAAAATTTTTAGAAGCTTCCGGTTTGGAATCGTTTCGAAAGCGTTTTTTATATAATATATATTTTTAATATATTTTGATGCATATATGCCAACAAATGCTTGTAGAATGTTGAATTAGTTTTGGAAAGCATAAAAACATAAAATAAACCATAACATGATAAATCATAATACCATATAACATCATTCATCAACCATCAATGATTCAATCAATTATCATATACTAATGAATTCATCAAAGTTCAAACATAGGTCCATTATCCATAACAAGAAGTTATCATGATCAGTGCCACTTTGGTTTTCACAAAATCAGTGCCCCAATGCAATTCAAGTTTGAAGTTTGAAGTTATCATATGTTTCTCTACAATACTATAATCAAGATCAGTGCCTTAAAATGGGGTCAGATAGTACAGTTAAAGTAGATATAAAGGCAAATATCAATAAATGTCAATTCTGTAGTAAATGATCAGTGCTAGTATAGAATCTAGATGCCCAATTGCAAAGGTTTACTACTGTACATTTGCTTTTTAATCAGATCTTAACAAATAACTTGATCTATAATCAAAGTCTGCAAAGTCATGCATAAATCAGTATCAAAACCTTATAGATAGAGTTAAAGACTAACGATAAAGCAATAGCATATACCAGAGTCTTTACAAAATCAGTAAGTGTCCCACACCACAGTAACTTAGTCAAATATCATAACTATGTCGCTGTTACAGTGTATTTCAAAAGTCCAAATGGATGTTTATCATCGGCAACTACTAGCAGCAAGTAACAGTATATACCAGCATCAATGTAAGGTATTAACATCAGTAGTTATCAGTGATATTAAGTATTAACAGTGAGGACTGGCATCCACATTAAGCGTAGTTCATCATAAGTTAACTTTGTGCTGATATGTGGCAGTTAATCAAGTGCAGAACACAAATTGTAAATCAGATCTCTAATGCATTTGTCAAATCAAATTGGCATAGTACTATTTCAGGATCAAAACCAGTACAATAAGTTTGCAGCAAAGGAAATTAGTACTTTGTATGCAGATAGAGAACAGGAATATATATTAGAACATGTTTCCAAATTATGCCACCCACGCGTTGCTATCAAAATGTATTGAATCATTTATAAGTCACTGTAATAAAGCCCTCCTCCTTCCCTCCAAAAACCAAATCACGTCCCTTTCCTCTCTTCAGCGTGCCGTGGGCATCGTTTAATGGGGAAGCGCTGTAGGAAGCGACTAGAAGCGCTGCAAGAAGCGACGGGAAGCACTGATGGAAGCGACGAGAAGCACTCTTGGAAGCGCAGGAGGAAGCGATGGAAGTGCCAGCGAAGCGCGAAGGAAGCGTGGGCTTCCGGACAGAGCAGGAAGCGAAATTTTGAAGGAGAAATCGCGCTTCCACAATCGCTCCGGATTGGGAGCTATCCGTGTACGCGTAGAAATGAGAGTCGGTGAAATTTATAGTAGTCGAGTTAATCTCCAGTTCGATCCTTAATTTTAGACCCATAGTCGTGCATTTAAAATTATTTGGAGGCAAATGAATTAGCCATTTATTGCCCCTACAGTCACCATAGACCTACAACCTATATTACTGAATCATTTCTCCCTTCTCCCTTGGTACGCCCAAATACATATGGTTAGGTATTGGATCCTTTACGTATATGTATCCAAGACTTTATACAGATCTTTCTGGTCCTCAACAAAAGAAAAGTGAATTATCAATATTCATGGAAATTTCAATAATCGGTCTATATTTATAGGCATCAAAACAGATAAATTCTTGAGGTGGAAAAAAAAAATTTAATGAAAGAAATTTGATTTTTCTTAGTTCTTGATAGATTTGATAAGCTGATTTTTATTTTTTAGCTTTTCTATAAAATTTAAAATTAAGTCAATATGTATTACAATTTTATTTTATTTTAATATCATGCATGACAACATCTCCCTTTCCATACTGGACGGCAGAGCACCTCACCTCACTGCTCTATATACAGCTAAACAACTGAATATCTTGATCTAAGTTGTTCAATCACCCATCAACGATAGCTCTCTTCGTACAAGAATTTTATCATGAACATACATGTCTAAATAGCATCATGTTTGAAGGAATCAAGCTACGTTCTTTCTGACTAGAAAGCATTGGAAGTGGTTATACCTAAAATATTAGGTAAGTTAAGGGATCGTTCTTGAGTCTAAAGGACAGTAGGAGTTAACATTTGCATGGGTTTTCAGAATTTTAAAGCTCTTACTGACTAGAAAGCATTGGAAGTGGTTATACCTAAGATATTAGGTAAGTTAAGGGATCGTTCTTGAGTCTAAAGGACAGTAGAAGTTAACATTTGCATGGGTTTTCAGAATTTTAAAGGACAAATTTGAAGGAAGAAAGTTAATTTTTAGTGATTGTAAATAATCTATTAGTCTTAATTTTATTTTATTTTCTTAAAAAGTGTAGTTTAAATATTTTATATTTTAAGTTTTAAGTTTTTTTTCATCTTGAAAATCTTTAAAATATAGTAAAATCACATATATTATTTATTGAAATTATATAATTTGAATGCCATGGATATATTCAAATGTATTAAATCTATTTACAAATTCAAAAATACAATTTAAACACTTTCAAATTTCAGTTTTAGCAAAAAAAAATTACCATTCACCGTAAAATTCAAAACTTAGAATATATGGATTAATCTCCTTAAAATCATGTTTGCATCGTCAATCGAACTCTTTCATTAGTTAAGGACTTCAGTCAGGTCTCCTTCTACCAGATCCGGAGACACTTAAACTCGTTGGCAGATGATATATAAAAAAACAAGGAATCCGCGGAGATGGAAAGCACCATTGGGTCATGGAAGCGTGGGAAGGATATCAGGTCGCAATGCCACGTCCCTTAATATTGCATCATTAACAAAAATAAAAAAGGGGGGCCACATGGCTCCATATGCGTCACCATCTCATATCGGGGGTGGATGGACTAGTAAAGACCCGCTGTCCTAACTACTACTGCCGAGCATGCTCTATCTCGTCAACTTCTTCAATGACCTTTTGTTGCAAAAAGACCATTGCATCGGTTTAAACGTGGGATGATCGGAGGGACACTATATTTCCTACTTGAATTCTTCGGCATTTAATGGCGTTGCTGGTAGAAGGCCTAGGGTTGAAAAGAAAGTATTGTTAGGGAATCCTTATCTTTCCTGCTGTCTACTTGGGGATCGCCCTGTCTGAATCCTCCTCTCCTTGTCTCAGGAACACCGTCTCGAGTTGCAGGTTTGGGGGGGGGCGCTTTTAGTCTGTTATTAGTTTTCAGAGACAGGATGGACCCTTATGACTGCTTGCTGGCCACTGTGGGTGACGCTTTCAAGAGGTCAATAGCCATCCCCGTCGTCGCTCCAGGGAAACTGAGAAATGGAAACTGGAAATGGGAGTTAGGAGCAAGGCTTCCAACAAAGCCAGGGACCGTTTGTGTTGAACCAGGGAAACATATTCTGGCCCTCTAGCACTTGGAGAATAAATGTGGATTGAATCCAGGAGTGAAATTGACACATTGCGCATAAAGCACAGCGAGTCGGACGCAAGCATGTCAGTACTTGGAGACCTACTTGTCTGAATTGCAAACCATATCGGTCTGCTTCATGAGGAGCTGCTAACTGGGTTTTTGCGTGCCATCACGACAATGAAGACTCTCATGATGAAGTTGAAGTTAATAGCCAAGTTGTCTACATGGTGGACTCAGTCAGACAATACTTTAATTTTGTACATATGTTTAGTACGAACGTTTCTCATTCTATACCCTGCAAGTTATGGAACAGACGGATTCTGATAATTGTGGTCTTTAAGTGGGGTCTGGAAGCACTTTGTGTTTTTAAGGTAGCCTAGAATCTCTTTGTTTTCTCTTTTTGCTTATAGACTCTCCAATTTTTGGATCGTAACATGACTGTCCAGACTCCAAAGTAGAGCCGCAACAGAACTTGCCTACAAGGGAACAGAGATGAGGTGCATTCAAAGGCAGGGTCTCTGTGTTTCAAGTAGTCGAAGCCAATTTTTTCCTTGAATGTTAAAGGCTTTGACTATAGTCAAAACTCTGGCAGTGGGCAATCTGGTGAGCAAGCTTTGCGTTCTCTAAGTGGCATGTCTATTTAAATGCCGTCATGGAGGGATCTTTTTAGTCGACTTCGAAACGATTTCCTTGACTTTAAGCACGTGCTACGAATTGTGCACAACCAAATGGAGGGGATGTTGGAAGGCCTGGAAATTGACGGCCTGTGGAAAGTTTTTCCACTTTTTGAACATTTTTGATGGATTAAAAAAAAAGATTGGAACGTCAGCTGCTACGTCTATGTTAAGTTTAAGACCGTATATTTGATGTTCAATTAATTACAATTCCCGTCATAAATTTTAACAAGTGTTTCTCTGGTATGGACCCGGCAGATGGTCAGTTACACATACAACATAGGCGCTACATTTTTGCTTCGTGCAAGCGCAAAGGGACTGTTGGGGCTATTGATTTATTGATTTGCAGTAGGCCTTTGTATGTCAAATAAGCCTACAGATTTCTTCAAGTTTCGTAGACCTTTTGTGAATATATGTTTTGTGAATATATGTTTTGAGTATTACCATTCACCAAATTTCCAAAACTCCCCAAATTAATGTTCACTTTTTTCAAATCGAAATTTCCGACTTTTTAACTCCTTCCTATTGCCTCCATCTCCTATGCTCAACCCAGCAATATCATATTATTTCCAAGTGAATTGATCTGCAGCAAGACCTAAGACGATAATTCTAAACCACCAGAGATGGACTATTCAGCAGTGGCGCACCATACTTCCAACGTGTTATGACACTGGGCAGAGTCTAAACTCTCCTATGCTCAACCCAGCACTATCATATTATTTCCAAGTGAATTGATCTGCAGCAAGCCCAAAGACGATAATTCTAAACCACCAGGGATGGATCATTCAGCAGTGGCGCACCATGCTTCCAATGCGTTATGACACTGGGCATAGTCTAAACTCTTGGGCGGTAGGGGGCTTTATCAAATTTGGCTGCTCATTAATGGAGCTGGCGCTGGAATTTGTGCGGTAAATATTTATCTCTTCACAACTCTGAAAATTCCAACTTTGCTCTTTTTTTATTTGCTTTTTTCAATTGGAAGGAATTTCTCATTCAGCATTATTACGAGGAACCTCCTTTTAGTCATGTATGAAGATGGATGTCTTGTGTCCTAGTTACGAGCGAAAGAGAAAACACAGCAACCAAGTTGCTGGATGAAGTGAATAGCGAAGAATACCTTGGGTGTGCCAATCTATTAGAAAAAATCTTACAACATTGTGGGCTGGGAAAGCCACTCTCGTTTCGGAAAAGCTTTTCCTGGAACAACCCCTTTTTAAATTGTATGGATAAAAGTAAAATTAAAATTATTCGAACCAACTCAATTTTAAAATTCAACTTTCCCCTTAATAAAACAAAGAAAATTCAATTGTTTTTCCACACAATTCCAAGTTTGCGTCAGCATCTAATTCAATCTTCTTTTGTTATTTAAAGATGCACTGAAATTATTTGGAGATTGAGCTTGGTAATGCCCCATATTGGCTCCGTCAGATTAGGTAAATATAATTTACTTTATTGTTTCTTTTTAAAAATGGGCCGAGTGAATGCAAAGTGCATTCAAATAAAAAATTGGCCCAGTGAATGCAAAGTTTAATAAATAAATTGCAGTAAGCTATTTTTTATTTTAATAAAATGATTTTATAAATATTAATTAAAATTAAGTTTTCTTAACCTATTTTATTGTATAAAGATATCAAAGTTTTTAATTTTTTTAAGAATTTTCTTAAATATTAAGATATTTTTCATTATACATTGAATTCAGAAGAGAGTTGAGTTCTTTTTTATAAAATCCATTCCAAGCAGAAAAGCGGATTTGAAAGCTTTCTTGAAATACTCTTTGAACTTGAGGCGCAAGGTTGCTTTGTGACTGAATTAGGAAGCACTTTTGAAATCCCCTTCCAACTTGCTGCCAGCAGCAAGGCTGCTTTGTGGTTGGACATGGAAGCTTTTCCTTGGGTAGTATCTGGCCCAAACCTCTCTTTCTGGGAGTGCCCTGTGCAATTGTACATTCAGAAGAGAGTGGAGTTCTTTTTCTTTTAGTAAAATCCATTCCAAGCAGAAACGCGGGTTTGAAAGCTTTCTTCAAATCCTCTTTGAACTTGAGACGCAAGGTTGCTTTGTGACTGAATTAGGAAGCATTTTTTAAATCCCCTTCCAACTTGAGCAGCAAGGTTGCTTTGTGGTTGGGCATGGAAGCTTTTCCTTGGGTAGTATCTGGCCCAAACCTCTCTTTATGGGAGCGCCCTGTGAATTAGGGGTACCTCCTTATTAATTGACGGCTACTTAAAGTTTTAACTATTTCCAACTTTTTGCAAACTTAGTTGTGCAAATTTTTTAAATAAAATGCATATTTTTGGGCAAAATTTTTAGATTATTTAACTTTATTAAATGAATTATATATGTATATATAAATTGAATAATTAACTTTATCATATAAAAATTTAACATTCATCAAACCTTAAAATGAAGGGGACGAAAACCATCAAAACGTAAAATGAACGGACCAAAGATAACAAAACGTCATAAAATTTCCATTTGACAGGGAGTAGAGATCTGAAATTCCAGGCCCGGTTGGAAATCATGAGGCGGTTCTCATATCAAATCTAGATGGTGGATTCCATATTGGAGGACGTTGAAATCAACATGCGCGAACAGGGGGTACAAATTGAAGGCGTGAGGGCCCACCTGCCCTCACCTGGACAAGCTTTTGAGCATAAATCATTGCAGCCATTATCAATCCTCTAAATATGTTGAGGCAAAGGCTATGGATGAAGACTTTGTATTCCAGATAGCTCAATGCTCTGTCAGACATGGTCAGCTGTGAAGGTCTGTTTTTTAAATCTGTTTAGTCTATGCAATTTAGGTGTGCTTTTAAAATCGGTTTAGTCTATGCAGTTTAGGTGTCTCTTTTTGTTAAGTCAATTTGTACGAATATATAGCACTAACAGGATAGTATGTTTTGCAACTGTTCTTCGTATTATGACTTATAAGCCATAATTTGGCTTTTTCTGGGCTTTTGTCTTGGATACCTATTTTGTTAAGAAGAGGGGAGAGGAGCCATATATGGGGCAGGGATCAAATGTGGAGATAGTGAGTGGTGGGGATGTGCAGACAGTGAATGGTGGGGTAGACCCCAATCAGGAAAATACTAGATACAACAAGTGGTTCATAAAAGTACTTTATGTACAAGTCATTCTTAATATTTTTATGTATTCAAAATTCTTTATCACAAAAAGTTTTTTCTACATTTTGAAATAAGAATATTTTGAAATAAAATGAATATTGTTAAATTTGAAATTTCATTTTAAGTCGCATCCATTTTTAGTCACATCAATGTTCACCTATTGGTCCCAGTCAAAAATACACCATGGCTAGACAATTTGGAACTTTGTGGCTGACATGGCATGAATTTGGATTCGTCGCACCTCAAGACCAATATGGTTAAATAGAGAACACGCCAAAGTATATGTGATAAAAATTTGGAGGAAAAAAAAAGGTCAGAAACATGGAGAATTAAGTCACACAAGTTTGGGTGCACACTAATACTAGTGTCTCTTCCCTACTCAGGTTTTCTTGTAACCGATGGCGTTTTCAGCTTTTTAATATAAAAAATCCTACCAGTTCCTATATATATATCTCATATTTTATATTATATATTACACAATATTTAGATTTGAACTGCTATACATTATATTACATATTTCAAATGGTATATATAGTATATTATTTATTATTATATCATATGATTAAAATATTTGTTTTTAAATTGTTTTATTATTTTAGCAAGCATCCCTGTTTCACATTCAGAGATCATGGATGCCCCTCGATACGCACTGACGGACACACCCTTTCCTAATTGCAGGACAAGCTTCCTTGAACCGGCACTAATCCCACTTGTCCTTCTAAAAATCTATAATATAGAACTATGTTGTGTGGAAGCACTCCCAACCACCCCCCCCCCCCNAGCATTTTCAGGAAGCTTGCTTCCTTCAAATAAAAACACGCCCTCTTTTTGTTTCAAATTTTCTTCAAGAAAAAACCAAAAAGTTAAGTAATGGGTGGAGGGGAACTAACCCTAGGCTCATACTAATGCTATATAAAGGAGGAAAACCCTACTCTAACAGCAAAACACCTAACCTTACTAATCATTGGTAGCATTAAATGGTAATATTAAATTCTTAAAGTAAAAGGATAGAAAATGAAAGATAAGGAGAATGTCAACTTAACTTTTACTTAAACTTTTAACATTACCATTAATTGTTTCGGGATGTTTGAAGTGGTTCCAACTTCATCTGATTTCAAATGCAAAAGGTAGAATTTGTTATCCCATTCAAAATTCAATAGGCTTAACAGTTTTTAGGGTTTCAGGATTGCAATGTTTCCACTAGATTCTATCATGTATGAGGGTATGGGATTGGCATTTAATCAAACACATCAACCCCTCTATGTACCTTGTTGTTTGTGGTGTTGATTGTTCAGATTGATGTTGGTGGCCTCAAAACTAGTTTTTGAAGAATCCCTAGTTTATAGCCTATTTATTGATGTACTTTGCTTCAGATATGGATTGCACTCTATGCTATTTTGGTTGTATGCACTCTTACTTGCTATATACATGAAAAACTCTACATATTTGTGTATTATGGTTTGAATTATGATGGATGCACATGGTTTTGTTGACATATGCATCAATATATATATAATGCTTCTGAAACGCTTCTGAATTGAAAACTTTTGAAAAATTTGCATTTTGCTCCTACTCCCAAGTAACCTTGGGATAGAATGCCCCAACGATCTTCTAATAGTAGATTTGTAACGATTCGCTTCAATCTTGATGTCACTATTGATGTATTTGTAACTTTGGAAGATATTCGGTGTCTATTATCATTGTATGTTGTTGTGCCCCCATTGGAGATGTGTTTACCTCCTTGCGGGATGTCTTAATTGTGTCTAGACCTTGAGGTACAACCTCGGTAGTAAGTCGAGGCAATATTCCCCAGTGTAACATCATGTAATGTGTATTTGGAGTCTCTCTGGGAGAAGCCGGCCTTGTTAGAGAAGACAAGTGGGCCCCAGTCTTATGTTTGGTTAGTCACTTGAAAGGTATAAATAGGAAGGCGCTCTCCCTCATTTATACACACCTCACACTCTCAAGTTCGTATGAGAGAGAGAGAGAGACAAAGTAGGTGAGATATATAGTTGTTGAATACTTCTTATTACTGGGTTTGATCATCTTACTATTCTGAGGAAGTTT
Source organism: Pseudotsuga menziesii (assembly GCA_001517045.1). NCBI lineage: Eukaryota > Viridiplantae > Streptophyta > Pinopsida > Pinales > Pinaceae > Pseudotsuga > Pseudotsuga menziesii. The sequence continues at coordinate 388,462 of LPNX010894988.1, forward strand.
GTGGGGTTTTCTCCTTTTTGGTTTCCCTAGTGAAAATCTTTGTGACTCGTGTATCTTTTATATCTTATGCATCTTATTGTACTTGTTATTCTTTTAGATAAAGATCATAGATAAACTAATCAGATCTAAAGAAAAACTAACATGGTATCAGAGCCTCTATGAAAGAATGCACTGTACGACGGCGAAAACTAGGGCTTCCTAGATCAAGGTGTTCTCTCCACAGATCATCAAGAAAAGAGGGCTAGGATAACTCGCCTCAGTAGGGCGCATCTTTTTGTGGAAGCAATTTCAAAGTTGAAGAAGTTTCATTTTTGACCCTGTCACTGTTACCGGGAGGAACTAGGGCATCAAGTTTCGGAGGCTTCCCACCTCAGTTTTCAAAAAGTGACCTTGTTGAGCAACTCGCCTCAAGGAGGTGCATCTTTTTGTCACAACAGAATTCTTAAACTCCAAATTCAGAAAATTAGGGTCTCGCTGACAAACCCTAGGTCAGCAAGCTCTGGAACCAGTTCGGACACCTCAAATCGGTAAGATCTAAATCTTTGCTATTTCCATTTGAGGTTCTCATTTGAAAAGATGACTCACCATACTCAGCTTAAGGACAAGCTTGGAGGGGCTGATAACTTTCAAGCATGGAAGTACAGAATCTCCTTGATCCTTGAAAAAAGTGACTTGGATGAGTTTATCACTGGAAAAAGTTCCAAAACCAGAGGGAGATGAGGCTAAGGCTGCTTATAAGAGAAGCATGGCTAAGGCCAAGAGAATCATTGCAGATTCTATTAAGGATCACCTCATCCCCCATGTGTCTTCATTCAAGACAAGAAGGAAGTATATGATGCTTTGACAAAGATGTTCTAAGGAAAGAACATCAACCGGAAGATGACTTTGAGGAACCAGTTGAAGAATGAGAAGATATAAAACTCTGAGACTATACAGTCTTCCTTCACAAGGGTTGCACATATCAAAGAACAACTTGAAGCAGTTGAAGAGAATGTCGAAGAAGAAGAAATTGTAATAACTACCTTGAATGGTCTCCCTAGATCATGGGACTCATTCATTCAAGGGATTTGTGCAAGAAGGAGGTTGATCTCTTTCAGCAGACTCCGAGAAGAATGTGCACAGGAAGAAGCTCGACTCTTGACAAGAGAAGAGAAGATGGGAGCAACTAAAGATCAAGCTCTCACAGTTCACACCAGGAAGAACTTCAAGAAGAAGGAGAAGGAGAATTTTCATCACAAGAAGAAGAAGGACAAGAAACAGAAGAAGACCAAAAGATATACTTCAAATGTTCGATGCTACACTTGTGATGAAAAGGGACATTTTGCAAGAGATTGTCCCATCAAGAAAAAGAGACACCATGCTCATATTGTCGAAGATGATGAACCAACAAACAAAAGATTCAGACGAACGAAGGATGATTTGGATGAAGAGCATGTGCTAATCTCAGCACTTACTGGCCATGGCACTATCTCACACGAAAGCAACGATTGGCTTGTGGATAGTGGAGCTTCTAAACACATGACGAGATACAAGGGATCATTCATCAATATGTCTGAACATGAGTCACCACACAAGGTGAAACTAGGGGATGAATATCAATATCCCATAAAAGGGCGTGGAGAAGCTTCATACAAGCTTGACTCCAAAAATCCTTAAAGATGAAGGATGTGCTATATGTTCTAGGATTGAAGAAGAATCTTCTCTCCACTCTGCACTAGATGCAAAGGGAAATAGGGTTGCATTTGTCGATGGCCAAGTTCTGATGTGGCCTAGAGGAAAGACAATAGAAGATGCAACAGTGACTGGAGAAGAAGACGAAGGCTTGTACAAGCTAAAGGGACACGCTGTACAAGTACTGGTTCATGAGTCAATTGAACCAAGAGAACTGTGGCACAAAAGGCTTGCACATGTGCACTACAGAGCACTACCGATGGCAAGCAAAGCAATCTCAGGATTGCCAGAGATCCAGGCAAAGCATGAAGGTATTTGCAAAGGATGTGCACAAGGAAATAATACAAAGAAGACATTTCCGAGCAGTGAGAGCAAAGCCAAAGGAACACTGGAGATAATACACTCGTATGTATGTGGACCCATGTCTTCTAGCTCATTAAGCGGGTATGTGTACTATGTTTCCTTTATAGATGATTTCTCACGTAAGACTTGGATATATTTCCTGAAAGGTAAAGTGAAGTTTTCAGTAAGTTCAAGGAATATAAAGCCTTGGTTGAGAACCAAACTAATAGGAAGATCAAGATTCTACAGTAAGATAATGGCGGAGAATTCACATCGAAAGAATTCAAGGAACTCTGCAGAGAGTCTGGGATTAAGAGGGAGATAAGCACTCCATACAATCCTCAGCAGAATGGGGTTGTGGAACGAAAGAACCGAACCATCATGGAAGCAGCAAGAGCAATGTTGCATGACCAGGATCTTCCTATGCAGCTTTGGGCGGAAGCAGCAAGAACAGTTGTGTATGTACAGAGCCATACTCCTCATCGAGTACTTGACAATAAGACTCTTGACATCAATAGCTATGTGGCCCTTCTATGTGACATCATTAACAGAGAACCTTCCACCTATGAAGAGGCTACAAAAAAGAAAGAATGGAAGGATGTTATGATCGAGGAATATCAGTCGATCATGAAGAATGATGTCTGGGAGATAGTTTTGAGACCGAAGAAGAAGTCTGTCGTGACTTCAAAGTGTATCTACAAGATCAAGCATGCTGCAGATGGCAGCATCAAGAAATACAAGGCAAGGTACATAGCACGAGCCTTCTCATCGAAAGAAGGCATAGACTACAAAGAGATATTTGCACCTGTGGCAAGGTACGCTTCCATTAGGACCGTATTTGCATTGGCAACAGTTATGAAATGGAAAATACACCAGATGGATGTCAAGGCTGCTTTCTTGAATGGTGTAGTCGAGGAGGAAGTGTATGTGGAACAACCACTGGGATTCGAGACACATGACAGGAAGACCCAAGTGTGCAAATTAAAGAAGGCCTTGTATGGATTGAAACAAGCACCGAGGACATGGTATGGCAACATGGATAGCTTCCTAATGAGCTTGGGCTTTACCAAGTAAAGCGGATTCCAACCTCTACTTCAAGGTGGAAGACGGAAGACCAATGATACTCCTGCTATATGTCGATGACTTGTTTCTAATAAGTGATGAAGAACTCATTAAAGATGCAAGGAGGAGACTTGCTACAGAGTTCGAGATGAAAGACCTAGGTATGATGCACTACTTCTTAGGGATGGAGATGTGACAGAGTGTAAATGGGATTTTCCTTGGTCAAGGAAAGTATGCAGTGGAGATTCTGAAGAGATTTGGAATGTTGGACTACAAGGCAATAGCCACACCTATGGCATCTAACTTGAAGCTTTCGAGTGATGCTTCATCTGATTCGGTTGATGCCACGGTGTATCATCAGATGACTGGCTCATTGATATATCTGACGAATACAAGACCAGGCATAAGCTTTGCGGTGAACACCCTGAGTCAGTGCCTGACGGATCCGAGACATGTTCACCTGATAGTTGCAAAGCATGTTCAGGTACCTAAAAGGTACAGTGGATTATGGGCTCAAATATGATGTGAATCAAAAGATTAACCTACATGGTTATGTTGATTCGGATTGGGCAGGTAGCGCCACTGACAGGAAGAGCACCTCAAGTTGTTGCTTCAGTTTGGGATCTGGCATAATCTCCTGGTTCAGCAGGAAGCAATCATGTGTGGCACCGAGTACAGTCGAGGCGGAGTATGTTGTCGCTTCCTCAGCTACTTGTGAGGCAGTGTAGCTGCGAAAGCTACTGTCTAACTTGTTTGATCTCCAGTTGGATGTGACTTGTATCTTCTAAGACAATCAAAGTTACGTGAAGCTGTTGGAAAACCCTGTGTTCAATGACAAGTTAAAGCACATCGAGATCAAGTTCCACTATATCAGGGATATGGTGCAAAGAGAAACATTGAAGCTCCAGTACATGGCAATGGAGGAGCAAATAGCCAATGTGTTGACCAAGCCTCTAGCCAGAGTGAAGTTCGAGTACTTCAAAGAAAGACTTGGTGTGATCCAGATTGAGACCCCTCGAAACAGGGAGTGATGTGTTCTAGCATAGCTAGAGAGACAGGTTGTCTGAGCATAACATCCTGGCGAAGATCGTAGGTTGCTCAAAAGTAATCAGTGCTGCAGGTTATCCTTGGATAAGTCTTGGCGAAGCTTGCAGGTTATCCTTGGATGTAATCAGTCCTGATGTGTTTCTATGCTAGAAATAGTTGATGCATAATATCTCACATGGGAAATGAGACAGGTTGTCCAAGCAGGAAAAATCCTGGTGAAGCAGGATGCTCGGACGTAATCAATCATGTAGGTTGTCCTTGGATGTAATCAGTCCTGGTCAAGCTCACAGGTTATCCTTGGACGTAATCAGTCCTGTGACAGGTTATTCGCGTGTAAAAAAGAGCCATGGCGTGGTACGCAGGTTACTCGAATGTAATAAGTCATGTGGGTTATATGAGTGTAAAAATAACCCTGGCGTGGTACGTGGGTTACTCGAATGTAATACGCCCTGAAGGTTGTATGAACGTAAAATATCTTGTACGTAGGTTGTTCAGATGTAATAAGTCCTTGAGGTTGACCTGGAACGTAGAAGGTCCTATTGTAGCAGGTTGTTCGGTTGTATCAATCCTTACATATATATCTATATATGTGTTCCCATGTTGAGATGATAAGGTCACGAAGCACAAGAGGTGCACCTAGGCAGTTCTCCCTTTACTGGTAGAACGAAGGTTGACCGTGCAGAGATGTAATGCATTGAGTGTGCTCCTAGGTGATTCTTGCATAGTAAAAGCTGTAGGTTGTCTCAATGACGTGAAAATATCCTGGCTTACTCCTATGGTGAAATTACGCATATGGTCTGCATCTAAAGCTTTGTTCTTTGTTTTGTTTAATGCAGGACAAAAGAGATGATTTCGATATGACGAGATGAAGGTAGGAGACGCAGGTTTTTGTCGTGGCAATGTCAAGAAGGTCCTGAACCATTCCTACGAGATGGCTTGCTCGAGATGTGATGAAGACCTAGATGAGGACTAGACCTACACCCACTCGAGAGATGGTTGGCTCTGTAGAAACTTTCGATGATAGATAGTAGCATTTGATGATCGATACGAAGATGATGATGGCAGCAGCTATGATTATGACTCTATGACTTCGTGATAATGACTCTAAGATGAAGACCTGACCAAATGTGTTAATCACTGTAGAAGAGAGAGAATACCTTCCTAGTTAAGAGGAAGTGTTGATGCATTTGTAACTTCGGAAGATATTATGATGTGTATTATCATTGTATGTTGTTGTGCCCCCATTGGAGATGTGTTTACCTCCTTGCGAGATGTCTTAATTGTGTCTAGACCTTGAGGTACAACCTTCGTTGTAAGTCGAGGCAATAGTCCCCAGTGTAACATCATGTAATGTGTATTTGGAGTCTCTTTGGGAGAAGTCAACCCTGTTAGGGAAGACAAGTGGGCCCTAGTCTTATGTTTGCTAGTCACTTGAAAGGTATAAATAGGGAGGCACTCTACCTCATTTATACACGCCTCATTTTCTCAAGTTTGTATGAGAGAGAGACAAAAGAGGAGAGATAGATAGCTACTAAATACTTCTTACTACTGGGTTTGATCATCTTACTATTCTGAGAAAGTTTGCGGGGCTTTCTCATTAATGGTTTTCTCGATGAAAATCTTTGTGTCTCGTGTATCTTTTATATCTTATGCATCTTGTTGTACTTGTTATTCTTTCAGATAAAGATCCTATATAAACTAATCAGATCTAAAGAAAAACTAACAGTCACTAGTTTAGTCAAAATTTGGTAAGATGCTGCAAAAAGTAAATGATAAACAAATCTTGATGTCACCCATTCAATAAAAATTATGTAAGACACGTTGGTAAGAGAAATGGGTCTAGACTTTGAAAAGTCATCCATATTTATTTATTTTGGTATAAGAGCCAACAAGGGAGAGTTAATCCCCTCCATTTTCCTTGATGTTATAACTTCTTCCACCTAGTTGAGCAAGTCTTGCTTGATAATATTCAAAGCCTTTGGACAAAGCAGTCCATAAACCCAACCTATCCAAGCCCGAAACCTTATCTGGGTTCAAAGAGAAGACCGTTTCCTCTAAATCCTCCTCAAAAAAATTGTTTGAGAAGAAAGTAATCATCGCTTATTGAACAACTTGGGGAATAAATTCCAGAATTTCCCTTTGCACCTCTTCCCTATCAAGATTGTTTTCCAAATACAAATCAAAGCTAGCGTTGTCTCTTTAATTTCATCATATTCACTAACTCTAATTCCACCCCAAAGAGATTTTTGAGATATTGTTCTTGCTCTTCTCGCATCTGCTTAGGTTTCTTCAAAAAGTCAGGCTTTTAATTTTTCACCTCTCTCTTCTTTTCTTCACAAGGTTTTTACCGTAGCTTTCTCCTCTATTTCCAATTGGATATCTTTGATGTTCCATTTATAGGGCTTCCTAGTCTCCGAGGGATTTGAGACATTAAATTAATTCCAGCTCTTAATTTCATTCTTTAGTCTCTTTGAATCTTTTGTTCCCATCTAAATGAAGTTGAACCATCTGGTAGGTACTAGGAACCAACGTTCATTTATAATGAATTATTTCTAATTAGTCAACTACCAATTGAACTTTGGCTTACCTTTGCAAATAAGCAATGCATAATAGACATCAAAGTCATGATTAATAGTAATTAGATCACTTCAACTCTAAGCACTAGGGTTTCTAGTGATTGCGGGTTCCATCCCTATGGCAATAGTTGGAGGAGGGAGCAGCTCCGACTCTCCCTCCAAGGCAATTACAAGAGCGACAATACAAAGGGTGAAAGCATCTCGCTTGACACCCACCAAATTTGTGAAAAAACTTAATCAAATTCCATATGTTGTGGTTCCCCTTCGATACTTCACAAGAAGACTCTCGTGTCATGAAGCATACCCTGATTGACCATTTCACAAAGCTTTGGCTATTGCCCAAATCAATGGAAACATGGCTACAAAAGAAATTGTAGTCCATGATTGAAGGTAAGATGCAAACATTTTCTCATCAATAGATATTATACATTTTTGTTAAAACCTAAAGAAGATCAAGTTCTAAACTTCAAAACAAACCCTATTCCATTGGTCAATAGAGTTCAAACTTCAACCTTAAAGACGTGCCCATGATAGTTCCAATCTGGGTCCAACTATTGTAAACTTTGATGATCACCTGCAAGAGATCAAATAGATCTAGAAATCTAATGAACAACAATACAATTAACAATTTTGCAAGGGAAAAGGAAGGGAGATAGTGAAGAGAGAAAATATTGGGGCACGACTTGAATTCTCATTCAATAATTCAAAAAATGAATAATCTTGTACATATAGGCAATTTGAATTCCTAAAGGAGGCAATTTTAATTATGCACTGATGCATGAAGACCTAGTTGTGCTTAACTTAGAGCTCAAATGCACTAGTTAGCCATGCAATCTTTCAAGAATGAGTTTACTAGCTCATAATTAACCTTGGATGACAAGTAGAGGCCTAATTTTCCTAAAATGGGGTGTATAATTCATGCATGATAGGAATCAATTAAAAATAGAAAAGGAGGGTGCTACCCTTCCTTGATTCATGGAATTAGGTTCCTTGAATTACTCCAAGAACTCAAACATGCAAGATAGGACACTAAAATCAAGGAATGCACCCTCACTAGCTCTACATCGCAGATTTCCCACTTAAATTAGGGATGAAACAATCTCATAGCTCACTTGCTCAATTTTTGTCAAAATTGGACCATTGTGATCATGAGACCAAGATCTAAAGTACCCAGGTTAGAGATCAATCCTAAAGTGATGGAAAATATGCCCTAACACCCCACATAGGCCTAACTTGGTGAAAATAATGCATAAAAAAAGTGGGTCTCGACAATTTGCAGCCATGTTAGGTACCCAAGTATAATTAAAAAAATCCCTTGAAAGTGGGAAAGAGGGAAACCCCAGTGGGAAAAAACCCTCCCCAAAAGGAGGATAGTACTAAGTGGACTTTGGTAGTCATCTTTAGCAATGATTACTTCTCTCATGTTCATCTGCTACCAACTTTTATCGATACTTCCACTTGCTCCATGAAGTCTCCTACCAGGGGGTAGGGGATATGGTTTCCAAGGTTGGTTCTTCATCAAAGACTGATACTCCCCCTTCATGGTAGTATTCAAATATGGACTTCTTGCTACTTTTGAAAAAAACTGTGGATCTCCTCTATTGACCATGTAAAATGAACCAAATCAATTAATTTGAACTAGTGCATCATCTCTAAGAACTTGATCTATAGCAATTTCTCCCTCAACTGAATGATTGATTTGAAACGGTACATCATCTCCCATCAAGATGGAAGAGCATGATTCAAATTCTATGGAGAAGTCTTGGATAGTTCTCAAACTCAAATTGTTGAGCTCATTCTCCAGTTGTTGTCCTCTTATCTCATCATGTTGTCCAAAGAGTACTTCCAGCTTGGTCTAGACTTCACTAGAAGATTCATCAAGATTGATGTGATAAATGAGGTCAAGAGAAATCAAAAACCATAGCAATCCAAATGCTTCATCCAGCTTATTAGACCATTATGCTTTCTCCACTGTAAAATTTGGTCCAGCTTCTTGTCCCATTGTAATCTTATAAGACCCTTATTACTCAAGACAATAATGGCCTTAGACTTCCACTCCTGAAAATTGAATCAAGCAAGAATAACATGTTGGGGCCGATCCATCTTATTTGTTGTGGCTCCTCTTGACGTGTCTTCTTCCTAAAAAATAAAGGTATGTTGCACATAGATTCTAGCTAGCTCTGATACCATGCAAAATCTAATGATCACCTGCAATAGATCAAATTGACCCAAAAATATAATGGACATCAATACACTTAACAATTTTGCAATGGGTAAAGAGAGGAGAGAGTGAGAAGAAATCCTGGAGCACAACCTAAATTTTCATTCAATAATTTAAAGAATGAATAATCAATTCCTAAAGGAGGCAATTCGGATTGCACACTAATACATGAAGACCTAGTTGGGCTTAACATAGAGCTCATATGCCCTAGTTGTCACGTCCCCTCCCCTCATCTCATCAATGGAGAGGACGCAACTACACTGCGCTGCTGCCATCATAACCGAGGATCTAGCCCCATGAACATAATAGAAAAATGCATTGAAGTAAAAACATACATATGCAAATGCATAATGCAATCATATACAGCGGAAGCAAATCTCATTCAATACATTCAATATGTTCAGAATAATTTTTAAACAAATACATTGCAGAGAATATACAAGAGAGCACTTATCTTGAAAATGAGCTTCCCCGCAACTAGCTATGTCACTGCAATGTTCCACCCAACCATAGGTTAATATTGCTCATCAATGTCTCAGCATAACTGCCACCCCCAAGCTGGGCATGGTTTCCACAAGGAACTAGGGAACAGCAGGCTCACACATAGCCAAAAACACCAAGGTTCAACCAAGCCAATCTACAGTTGGGTTTATCAGGCTGCAAAGGCAATGGAAAGGAAGAATTGCTAAGCTAGTGAGCTCAACCACATAGCTATGAACACCTGCACAAGATCTATCTAGCTTAGCCTCCACAATACCTACACACCCAACACAAGGAAGTATTCCCTTCACTGCTACACAATCCCTCAGGCCATACCTTCCCTTGCAGTGCTCTTCAGGGTGTGCATAGAAGAATAGCCAGCCCCTCTTCATCCTTCTGTGAGGTTCCTCTCTTCACTAGGTTTATCAAGCCAATTCTGGGCCTCTTACACTCCTAAGTCTTACTCACAGTTTAGACCAAAACAAGGATGCACATAACAGCAACACAAGTGTTGGGCAAGAAGAAAAACTTCCTGGGAACCAAAAAACTAATTGGTAGAAGGAAAAACAAGCCCAAGAGAGAAAATCGATTTCAGCAAACATTCGTGAACATTACAGGAGCAAAAACGACCTCTACAAATCCCCAAATCCTGAATCTCTTCTCCCATCCACTATGCAACACCAAAAACGGATTTCCCAACCATGGAAAATGAGGAAAACAGCAGAAAAACATGAAGGAAACTCTCCTACTATCTCCAGTTGCGTGAGGAAGAAAAACGTATGGGTAAGGAATGGCTTGGGCACCAATTTCTGGGTGATAACTTGCCCCATAAGCAAAAAATACGTTTTTTCAAAAAGGATGGCTTGCCCCAATACGAATTTTGGTTGCCATACCTTTCCATTCCCAAGGCATTAACTACCTCAACCAACTTCTGGAAGAATTAAATGATTGGGTGAATAAGACAAAATGGATAGTTGAGAGTTTATGGGTTCTCCCATTGACATTTGGATTTACACTATTGGATCAAGGATTTGAATAATTCCCCTCCCCCCTTCCTTGTGAAATCATGCCCCCCTCTCTTGTTGCATTGACATATCTAGTTGTGGGTAATTTTATTAAATTGCATTTTTACATGATGTCTCAATTCATAATGTACCTGGCTAGCACGAGAACCATAGGTATCGATTTTAATTGTCGATACATAAAACGCTAAATCCATGGTGAGGCCTTGGCCTTGAGCTCCTCACCATGATTTAATAACGATATTTACATCATCTACAATTTTAATGCAATAGGGGTCAAAATCGGGATATTACACTAGTTAGCCATGCAATCTCTCAAGAATGACTGAACTACCTCGTAACTAGCCCAAGATGACAAATGGAGACTTAGTTTCCTAAAATCAAGGATCTAATCCATGTATAAATTACGCATTATAGGAATCAACTAGAAATAGTAAAGGAGAGAGCTACCCTTTCTTGATTCCTTGAATTACTCCAGGAACTCAAACATGCAAAATATGACCCTAAAATCAGGGAAAAGGTCCTAAAATCAAGGAATGCACTCTTCCAGGCGAAAAATATCAGATTTCACATTTAAATCTAGGGATGAAGCACTCCCATGGTTCATTTGGTCAAATTTAGTCAAAATTGGACAATGAGGATTATAAGACCAAGATCTAGAGTACCTAGGTGAGAGATTAATGCTAAGGAGGTGGAAAATATGCTCTAAGAACTACCACATCTTCTACTTATATTTTCTTATGACCAAACCCAACTTCAATAGGGAACTCTGTGGGACAATTTATTGATAGCACTGAGCCAAAATCAAGAAAATATGGATGTCCAAGAATCTATGTGGAAGTCTATTTGGAAAAGGGATTACCAGAGGCACTAGTGGAATCTAATCCGTGCATAAATCATGCATGATAGGGACCTACTAAAAATAGTAAAGGAGAGACCTACCCCTTCCTTGGTTCCTTGAACTACTCCGAGATCTCAAATATGCAAGTTATGACCCTAAAATCAGGGCAAATGTCTTAAAATCAAGGAATGTGCCTTCGCTGGCTAAAAACATTAGATTTCCCCCTTAAATCTAGGGATGACGCACTCACATGGCTCACTTGGTCAAATTTTGTCAAAATTTGACCATTAGGATGACCAGACCAAGATCTAAAGTACCTAGGTGAGAGATTAATGCCAAGGAGATGGAAAATATGCTCTAACAACTACCACATCTTCTGCTTATATTTTGAGATAACCAAACCCCAACTTCAATAGGAGAAGTCTTCGAGACAATTTATTGATAGCACCGAGTCGAAACCAAGTATGTATGTCCAAGAATTTGTGTGGGAGTCTATTTGGAAAGTGATTACCAGAGAATCCAGTGGAATCTGGATGGGTGGATCTATACCAGCATAGATCCATCTAAAAGGGGATCTACCAAGCGCTGAGAGGGATCAAATCTCTTGAGGTGCAAACCCCTTTTTAAAGTGGAAATGTTGAGTAAGTGTGTAATGCAATGTTATGGTTTTACTTTATATAATTGTAATAGTTTTATATATATATATATATATATATATATGAGCACAGAAGGAGTTACACATCTCTAGGATGAGCACGGAAGGAATTACACATCTCTCCCCTACTAGGTTGTAGAATGTGCCTCTTTTGCGCAACCAGGAACCAGACTATGAATAAATTTCTTTCAAGTGCAACAGTTGCCATTGACTATAGACTTTTCACAAAAGATTGTACGAAAAACAGCAAGTTGGCAAAGCTAGAAGTAGCAACTGCAAAAAAACGAGATCCAAGGTCAAAGAAAGCACTGATGGATAAGTCAATACCACCACCCAAGAAAGCCCAAGAACCTGCAATGTCAAATCAACCTGAATTAATAAACTCAATCTCCTTGGTGGAAGACATGGAGGAGCAAGTTGCATCATCACCACAAGAGCAACTAACAGAGGCCACTCCAACCATAAATTCTCCATGCTTGGAAGCCCCATGACCTGTTCAACAAGTAGAGAAGGAGGTTAAGAGCTATTTCCAATGCAAGAGCAACCAAATGGCATTGTTCCTCATGCAAAGCCTCCTTTCGACCTATCCGGTCCTCTTATGTCGAAACTTGAAACAAATCCCAAGCACAAAAGATATGGCTATAGATCCAGGTGTGACTGATCTGCACAGAGTGGAAAAAACCACTTTCCCGTACTGACTGATCTGCTTAGCCTTGACATGGACAATGCCAGTGGAATCCTCACCAAAAACAGGCCACAGCAACTCAAAGATGAGAATGAGACAAAGGAGGGAAGGGGCCTAAGAACAAAAGGGAGGAAAACAAACAAGGAAAAGTTTGAGGAAGAAGCAAATCACAGCAAGGCAATGGGGACTCAAACCATCTTGCAGAGTGTAGTCAGAAGTGGAGGTAAATCTTCTCCAACAAAAAAATGAAGTTTCCTCTTGGAATTGTAGGGGAGTTGGTAGCAAAAGGAAGCAAGATTGTCTTAGAAGTCTCATTAGAACAGAATATCCAACTTTAGTGCATTTGCAAGAAGCAAAGCTGGAAAACGCACTTTCCAGGATCTCTTTGATAGGATTTGGAAAGGCATGCAAGGTGTGTACATCAGTCACCAGGGAGATACAAGGGGAATTGGGATTATGTGGGATCCAAGGGCCTTAAACTGATTTTAGCTAAAAATCACAGCAGTGGTTGCTCACCTTCATGCTCGAAAAGGGGTCAGGATGCACAGTAAAAGCCTTAAATATATGTGCCCCTAACAACTATCAAAAGAAAGCATTGTTGGGAAACTGAGTTTTTGGAGACACTACTGCCTGAGGGGAGAATGCTAGTAGGGAATCTAAATCTAATACAAAGTCCACTTGAGAAGAGAGGAGGCTCCTCCATGTAAAATCCTTGTTGTGAGCTGGTAGATGAATTAATTGTAGACTAGGAACTGATGGAACCTCACCCTCGAAGGGGGAAAAATACTTGGAATAATAAACGCCTTGGTTTTTTATGAACATCAAAAAATGCCTAGACCAATTCATGATTTGGAGCTCCTTATTAGACAACATTTAAATTCACTCAGAAACCATCCCCTCCTCCAAAATGGACCACAAACTGATCCTTTTCAGTGTTGAAAAGGAAAAAGAGCATGGTCTGATGCCCTTCAAGTTTAATCCGCTCTGGCTGCAATGACAAGAGGTCTAGGACATCACCCACAATACATGGGGTATGTCAATCATGGGGTCACCCCTTCTCAGTTTGGGAGCAAAAAATAAATGCAGTGAAGTTGAGACTGGGAGATTAGGACAAAATTGCTTTCAACTCACCCTCCAAAGCTAGGGAGGAATGCAAAGACAAGCTTGTCATTATCCAACTTGCAATGAAATCTTCCGTAGTGGAGATCCTGGAGACACTTCTGGCCCATGAAAAAGCAGCAGTGATGGATTTATTAAAAGCTCAGAGTGATGGAGAAGAGCATTGGCATCTCAAATCCAGAAGCCTCTAGCTCAAATCAATAGACAGGAATACCAAATTTTTCTACAATCAAGCCAGTGGAAGACACATTCATAATAATGCAGCTAAGACCTTGATGACCAATGGCCGCCAGACATTTCACTTTAAGCAAATTCAGGAAGCAGTGTAACCACTTTCATGCCTTATATTCCAAGAGTCTGCCACCCAGCTCCCAAGCCTGGGATAAAATGTTAAGCGACATCCCTAAAATCATTTTGGAGGAAGATAATAAGAAACTAATGCAAGAAATCATTTACACTGAAATGCAAGAGGAAATGTGGTCGAAGGAGCCTGATAAAGCGCCAAGTCCGAATGGGTTCTCAAACTTTTTCTATCAAGAATGTTGGTTCATCATTAAAGGGGATTTAAAGAGTGTGCTGGAAGGGTCCAGAAGGATGCTTAAACTGGGAGGGATTACCTCATCTTTTATAGCCGTCATTCCAAAAGAAAGTAACCCCAATACCTTTGACCACCTCATCCCCATCTCCTTATATGATACATCATATATAATTATGCCCAATATCATTGCAACACAGCCTAGACAATTTCTTCTCAAGTTAATTTCAACTAAGGAGGATCTGGGAATGGTAAGCCACTGAAAATATCATTCTCGTCCAAGAAACAATTCATTTCATAGGACAACAGGAGAAAGGAATACTTATAAAATTGATTTGAGGTCCGTCACAGTTTTTGGCTTGAGGTGTTTTGTGCAAGGCTCAGTGGACTTCTTCCCAAGCTAATTTCAACTATGTAAGGAGGATCTGTGAATTGGAAAGCAAATATCTGGAAATATCATTCTTGTCCAGGAAGCAATTCATTTCAGTAGGACAACAGGAGACAGGGATGCTTACAAAATTGGACATGGCTAACAGTTTTGCTCAGGTCTATCAGAGGTGTTTTGTGCAAGGCTCAGTGGACTTCTTCCCAAGCTAATTTCAACTATGTAAGGAGGATCTGTGAATGGAAAGCAAATCTCTGGAAATATCATTCTTGTCCAGGAAGTAATTCATTTCAGTAGGACAACAGGAGACAGGGATGCTTACAAAATTGGACATGGCTAACAGTTTTGCTCAGGTCTATCACAGTGTTTTCTTTGAGGTGTTGTGCAAATTATGATTTACCCAAGTATTCACCCATTGGTTAAGAACATGCATTGGAAGCCCATGGATAGCCCCACAAGTAAATGGGAGATCATCAGTGTTATTTAAAGGGACTAGAGTTGTGAGACAGGATGCTTGTTATACCCATCGATTTACATTCTTATGGTCGAAGCTCTTGAACGAGCTAGGCAGCAAGACTGATGGCCCAGACATATTGCCTACAGTATGCTTAGCGATAGGAGTTAAGTCGATTAATCATGCACAATTTGCAGAGGATATCATGATACCCTATTGATCATAGGTGCATTAGTTACCATAGCGAAGCAATTCAACACAACTTTGAACTCTTTTTTAGACACGTCAGGAGGAATGATAAACAAAGAAAAAGGCAACGTTTATAGTTCGGATGTTCCTAACAAAATGTTAAAGAAAATTGCCCACAAGCTAGAATTTTCATTTGACTTATAGTGCAAAACTGTCAAATATCTTAGCATCCCACTAGCATTGTGGTCTCACTAAACAGCCAACTGGAATCATATTTATCAGAAAATCAAGGCCAAAATTGTGGGATAGGGTGCACTGGATCAAACAACATGGAAGGTTAATCCTCATAAAGTATGTGCTCTCTTCTGTATCTATTTATATGTACTCAACTCTGTTTGCCCCAACAGGAGTCCTCCAAAATATAGTGAAGTAGTCAAGGAATTCATGCGAAGAGGGGGAAAGTCATCTAACACGAAAAAATCCAACATTGTCAACTGGAAGGTTGTTAATGCTCTTTTTTTATATGGATTTTTGTTGTCAATCCCATTCTCATGAAGAAATCCCTTTGTGCTAAACTGCCTGGCACCTTGTCTGTAGACAATCGGGGTGGTGGAAAGAGGCTCTTCATAAAAAGTAATTCCCAGGTACATCACAAAGAAAGAGTCACACAGGCCTCTCCTGGAGGTAAAGGGTTCTCCCATTTGGCGATTGCTTTGATCAGCTGCTCCTTTTATCCAAAGCAGTCTCTCCTGTAGGCCTAGAAATAGTAATCAGATTTCGATTGGGGATGATCAAATACTGGATCAAAGCCCTCTCTCATGGAATCAAGAGGCCTCCAAATAAAGCCCTTCCCTGATGACTCGCAATGTTTACACCTTAGCAGACCTTTCAGTGTGGGAACAAGAGGGAGAGAATCACTCGTTAAAATGGATCACTAAGAAGATTTGGCATTCAACTATTCATGAGCTTCTGGAGGAAGCCCTCAACCCAAAGACTGGAAACAATTAATGCTATCCCAAAGAAAGAGCTATCTTATCTTATCTTGAAATTTGCAAAGCACTCGCGCTCTACCAAAATTCTTGTCATGGAAAATCTAGATAGCCATAGATTGCTAAATATCCCATGATGAAATACCAAATCATCAAAAGATTGTCAATGCTGTTAAGAGTTGAATGGAGGAGGCTATGAATGCAAAAGGGAAGGACAATGATTAACTTACTAACTACTCCACTCAGGAATGGGAATGGCTCCAATCTCTAATAGGTAGAAAGTCGGACATGCATAACAAAAGTTATCAATGGCCTTCAAGGAGTATGCCTAGAAGCTATGATTAGGGAATGATGAATTTGAATATAGGATAGCCCAACAAAATCAACATATAATCTTCTTCAATGGAGCTTTGAGGGCAACCCAAGGGTGGGAAGTGCAGGGGAATCATGATCGATCTTGAAGGAAATTAGGGGTTAGCTTCCAATTTGGGTTTAGAATAGGCCACAAACAATGAGTCAAAGGTGCTGGCAACCTTCCAAGGTGTATCAAGCTTTTGAGAACTGGGACAATTGCCCCAATAACCATCATTGGTGACTCCATGATAACCACTCAAGCATTAAAGCAAGGAAGGGCCTCCTATCCAAGGGTAGGCAAACTTATCCAAAGTAAAGTCGATTGATTCAACAGTTTCATAAAGCTTCTTTCTACTAGGGAAGCACAATATCAAGTTTCAATACTGCTACAAATAGGATAGCAAATGTTGGAACACTGAGACCTGAGGGCACTTGCTCCTTAAGGTCAAAAGGGAAGGAAATGAGATTAGTTTAATCCCATGATTACTAGCTTAAAGAGTTTATAAGTGAGAGGCATGTCCACTCTCAAGTCACATCCATAGAAGATTCAAAAAGGGAGGCGAGAAGGATCAACCCCAACGTCACCCTTCTCATATCAATTGTAGTCATATGCACAATATAACTTACTCTCTGCTACAAATACCTCCTCATCTTGATGCATGAAATACCGGAGCAGACAAGCGGTTCCTTTCCCTCTATGTGTTTACAAGTTTGGAAGATGAGGAAGTTGGTATTGAGGGGATACTTGAACTTATCATGGACTATTGCAATCGTTGGTTGTGCCATAGTGGGTGAGGTTCGAGAACTGTAGCTTTGCATGACTCACTTTGTTAAGGAGATTGCAAAGGTTCAAGCCAATGTAACTAGAATGGCCTTAGCTACCGAGAGATGGAAAGCCCAATTTATTTTGTGGGCTAAAGAGATAAGAAGGTCTAGGACAGCTCCAACGTGGAATCTGGAAAGCACATTCTAGCTCAAGTAACCAGCTGCATTAATCTTCATCCCTGAGACATGTTGTTGACAACACCTACTTCTCATGAGAATGCAAAAGACTCCTAAAAGGAGGCTAATACAACTAGCAAAGGGGATGCAATGGTCGGTGCTCGATAGGACTTTACTTTTATTCTAGATAGAATATGTTTTGCATGTTTATTTTTGTAATAGGGCGATATGTCAAACAGAATCCATGCAGGTTTTGGAGCAATAAGACATAGTTTTGTTTAAAGTGAAATGTTTGTTTTGTTACCACTTACTACAGTTTTGAACTTACCAGTAGACCTTCTCTACATTGTAATGAATGCTGTACGAGTAAAGGGCAAGATAAGTTTTTGATAATACAAATATTTGTTAAAGTTAGATCATAGATGTATAACCCAAAGTATTTATAAATCAACCACACAATAAAATGAGATGTACACAAACAATTAATGTTAATTCAATAATGAAGAAACGTGTAGGAAAGAGAGATATAATCACCATGCAACTGATATTTTTCAAAGCATAAATGAATATCAACAAAAAATGTGAAGAGCTATTGAAAGCTATCCAATCTAGTCTAGCGAGTTGCAAAACCCAAATGTACTCCCAAAGAAAGTAGAGCCACCAATAAATTCCCAATAAACCCATGGTTCCACGAGTGGTGCAAGGAAGCTAGAAAAAACTATAGGCTGTAAATTTTCCTTTAAAGCTCAAACTAGGGCTAAACAGTATATTTAATTTGTTACTGGAAAGCCACACATAAACCTCTTTACTAGTATGCAGTGGAATATAAAATACTGAGAAACATTCACAACATCACATCACAATACAGACACTATTATTTTTGGTATGGAAACCCTTGGAAAAATCCAAGATGGGAAAACTGATGCAGCAGTGAGATATAGAATTTATATTATCAAGATATGGAACTTTTAGAACCAGCAGGTAAAATACACCCAACTTGGCGAATGAAACCTCAACAAAATCACTGGGCAACCCAGCTACTCTGCGCAGTTGTACGACCCTGCGTCAGCAATACGATCTGATGTACGGAATCCATACAGATGCTGACGTCAATAGTACGGATCCATACGGAACTGTACTGCAGTTGTACGACCCTCTTCCTGGCTATTGTGTTGCTCCTCTGCGTGATTAGTACGGACTTTCCTCAGCCTGGTAAACCTGTCGAGAAACTGCTCCTCCATCTTTTCTGGAAACTCCTCCATCTAACTTCTCTCTGTCTCTATCTCTCTTGTGTACTTGTGTACGTGTCCTCTCCACCAAATCTCCTTTTAACTCAATGGCTAAGCAAAGACCCTAACCCTCACTATGAATCTATGGATGAGATCCTCCGGTAAGAATCTATCACGTCCCCTCCCGCCCGAGAGGACGCGACCTACGGCACTTACGCTATCATTTAAACGATGATCTAAGCCCCATGACATAAACAACAATAAAAATGCATTGAAATAAAACATACACAAATGCATACAATTGCAATTATACAGCGGAAGCAATTCATCCATTCAACACATTAGACATGTTCATCATATTTCATTAAGCAAATACAAATGCAGAGATTAACACAAGAAATACTTATCTTGAAAGAAGCTTGTCCCGCAACCAATTATGTCGCTACAACGTTCCACCCAACCATAGGCCAGTGTGCTCATCAATCTCTCAGCAGCACTGCCACCCTCGAGTTGGGCATGATTCCCACAAGGAATAAAGGAACACTAGCAGGCTCACACATAACCAAAGGTATATCAAAATTCATCCAAGCCAAAACTACATTTGGGTTTACCAAGTTGCCAAGGAGGTGGGAAGCTTGAACTGCTAAGCTAGTGAGCTCAACCACAGAGCTATGGACTCCTGCACCAAATCGGGCTTGGCTCCTAAAACATCTACACACCCAACGCAAGGAAGCATCCCCTTCTCTGCTACACAGTCCCTCAGGCTATGCCTTCCATTCCAGTGCTATTCAAGGTGTTGAAAGAAGAAAACCAACCCCTCTAGATCTGTCTGTGAGGTTCCTTCCTACACTAGGTTTATCAAGCTAGTTCAGACCCAATTCCACTCCAAACCAGTTCAGACCAAAACAAAAGATGCACCCACAGCACCATACAGTTTCTGGGTTTGAGGAAAAAACGGTTTTGGCAACAAAACGAATTGGTAAAATGGGGAAATCGACTCTTGGGTGAGCAATTCGAAATTGGCAACTATTTTGGGCATGTTATGAGCCAAAACAACTGCTATGAACCCCAAAACCGTGAATCCTTGATGGCCATTCGCTCAGCAACACAAAAAACGAATTTACTGGGCATGGAAAATGAGGAAATCGACAGGAAAACGTGAGGAAGACAACCCAACCACTGGGCATTACAAAAACGACCTCCCATCCATGGGGAAAATGAAGTGAACAACCAAAAACGTGAAATGAAACACACAGGAAGCTCCAGCTTCCTCCAAGAGCCCAACGTTTAGGAGAATGGTGAGGAAAAAAATGAAAACGTGCATGCATGCTGGAATGGGCAGACGTTTTTGGGTTTTTACTTGCCCAAGGAGTCAAAACGTGTTTTTCAAAAATGGGTGCTCTGCCCAATTCGAATTTTGCCCATACTCTTCCCATTCCCATGCAATAACTACCTCAACCAATTTTTGCCAGAAATAAATGATTGGGGAAAATGACAAGAAATGGGTAGTCGACAGTTTTGATGGGTTCACCCTTTGACATTTGGCTTTTCCCCATTGGCTCAAAGGTTTGAATATTCCCCCCCCCTTATCCTTAAGAAATCATGCCCCCATCTCTTTAATGTTGCATTGACATAGCTGGTTGTGGGTATTTTAATTAAATTGCATATTTACATGATGTCCAAAATTATAACGTGCCTGGCTAGCACAATATACCATCGGCATCGATTTTTAATCGCCAAAACATAAAACGTTAAATCGTTGGTGGGACTTTTGCCCTTAGCTCCACACCACGATTAAATACAATATTTACATCATATACATTTTTAATGCAAACGAGGTCAAAATCGAGGTGTTACAGAATCAATGGCCAAGATTAGATTAGCCATATTTAAGATTGGCCATTGATGTGTTACAAAATAATCTTCCAACAAGCTTCAGTTTTCTTCTTTTCCTTTTTGAATTAGTATGAACCCTTGACCTATGGCCTTATTTACTCCATTGCTAGTACACTCATATCCCTATCCTAATGTTGTGGAGAGAATTATGATGGTGCATCGTTTAGCCAGTTCTCCATATGATATGCATGTGATATTTTAATCTGATTTCAAGCTTTTTTATTAGTATAAAGTTATAAACCATAAAACGTAAACAACATATCTAAGGGAACTCATTGGTGTGTAGAGATAGTATTATGGCATAGAGTGCAATAATGCATGTCACCATAGTCACACCTAAGTTGCACTAAAACATGAGCTCACTTATTTATCCCCTTAAAACATGGTTGATTATATCAAATTTGAATATCCAAGTCAGTTCCAAATCATAGCCAATCTTGTAAATTTAGGCCCTTTATGAGCCAATTGGTTAGCCACTTTTTGAACCAGTCAGTTGGTCAATCGACTCTCACTTGCCTAGTTGATTGTCTCGTCGATGAGTGGACCAACCCAAATACAACATAGTTGAGTCTCTGGCTTACATCAAAAATTGTGTTTAATATAAAATTTCAACACTTTTCTAGAGGTGCAATCAGTGTAATATTTATTAGATGGTAACATTTGGATACATCCATCAAGTAATTTTAGGGTTTGAAATCGATGTTTAGAAGTAGTTGACATGTTCTTGTTTAAATGCTTGCCAGTGGGTGACTTATCTATGGCACTTACGATTGAAGAATATTGTTTAAGACAATATTTGAGTTTTCTAATTTTAATTGTTATAAATGACATGACTACCTTTAAATATAATTGATGACTGGTAATCTATAGTATGCATGTCTCGAGGCCTTTTTAATATATATATATATATATAAAAGTCTGTTGTCGTATCGTATCCGACGTTTTTCAAAATTTGTCGTATCCGTTTCCCTCCCCATATTTCTTATCCGTTTCAGTGCAACTTAGTTGTCAAGCAAGCATATGAAGATCAGTGGACTCTGACAGTGGGAGCCCACCCACAAAACTACAAAAGATAAGTATTTGATTTTACATGCTATAGTAGATTAAATCTAATTGTTTTTTAGTATGTTTTACACATATTTACATTTCTAAATTCAGGTAGTTAAATAGCCTATCATGTTGCACAACCCATCTAGGATAACGACTCCTTTATAACATACTGGAGTAGTACACACTCTTAATGGTATGCTATAATGGAGACCATAAGCATCCGGATAATGGCCTTACGTGTGTTGTGTCGAAGCATTGACTAAAAGGTTTCCTACATTATTTTGTTAATACATTGATTATGAAATATTGCTAACCATCTGACAGGATTTGACTTGTAGGGAATGCCATGATCTACAAGGACAAGCGATCCCATTGATATACGGATCGAACAAAAGCAGAAAGCCTCTAGAAGCATGTATTACGACTCTCAGACCCAGAATAATCTCATGCAAAGATTTGGTAGTTGAAAGCAGAAAGCTTCTACAAATGTCGGTCTATCTGCTGCTTCAACAAGATTTACTCAACCGACTTCTAAGAGGCAGAGGGAGTTATCCCTCAAAGACAAGGATTCTAGTCTATTACATATGATAGAAACCTGACGACACTGATGTCGTGACTCGAACAAGACAATTGAAGGATCGATAATGAACCTGGTCGTCACAAGTATGGATAATTACTTTCCAGTCTACATTCATGTGCCCAAGATAGAACCTTCAGGCAAGAAGGAAACATTCGTGGGATATCGCAAGTCTTCAAAGAATTATAGAATATACATCCTCGAATCGATTCAAATCAAAGTGAGGCAAGATGCAACCTTTGAAGAAGAAATGATTATCCGAAAAGAAAGAGGATTAGATATGGAGATCGATGAAGATGAAGAGATGAGATCATCTCCCCCTCCAAACATTAAGAGGGAGTCTGAAGAAATGAATAAATCGATCAGTCCCATTGATCCAATTGAGCTGGATGATGCTCCCAAAGAAATGGCAGTAAGTCGAAAAAGACCTAGATGGGCACAACAGATTTTGCAGAATGCAAAGGAGCATGAAGCTCCGCATGGAGCAGATGGGGGCATTGAAAAATACAAGGCCATATTTGTTGCCAGAGGGTTCTCTCAGAAAGAGGGAGTCAATTATGATGAGACATTTGCTCCTATGGCTTGATATACTTCCATCAGATTGATCATTGCTATTACTTCAGCAATGGGATGGAAATTGTATCACATCGATGCCAAGACAACCTTTCTCAATGATATTGTTGATATATTACTTCTTGAGATTATAAGTATGGTATAGGCAAAAGAAGATTTTCCTAAGACAAGATATACTAAAGAGATTCGAAATGTTGGACTGCAAGTCCATAGCTACTCCGATGGATGCAAATTTGAAGAAGCTGAGAGATTTTGCTTCAGATTCAAATTTGATCGATCCCACTATGTATCGGCAATGTTTGGGTCCTTGATGTATCTGATGTTACCAACTTTTTTGTACCATAGTTGGGTTACCTGAGGAGCCGCCGGTTGACAGACTTGTTCAAAGTCTGATTCTAGTGTATCAGTTGATCTGTCTGCTTGTCTAGCCAATATTGGCTAGTCACTTTTTTATTTGAATAATTTTGACCATGGCCCTGCAGGGTTTGTAATAAAATGTGCTAGTAGGATATTTTTTAGTGGTTCGGTCTCCTAAGACGTAGAATCTCAAATAGGGTATTCCAGGGAGTTTTTTGCCCCTGACAATTATGCTTTGCCTTCAGCCGAGTATAATTGACGAGGTTTTCTCCCGCTTCCTCCAAAGCTGGAATGTCCGACGTTGAATTCTGGGACTTGGGGGGTTATTAGAGCCCAACTGAGTGTTATAAGCCTACTAGACATTATTTAGATAGATCATGGTCATGTCCTAAGTCATCTAGACATATAAAAAAAATTCGAAAGTATCTTTTTCGAAAGAGTAAAAAAATATTTTTTTTAATTTTAAATTTTTAATTACTTTTCCTAAGTTTTTTGGGTTAATTTTTCCATTAATTAAATGGAAAAAACCCATTCGTGGTAAATAAGCCATCCGGGCTCCGAATTCAGTGATTGAAGGCTCTAACCTTAAGCCAAAAATCATTATTGATCAGCTAGCCAATCAAAACCAACTTTCAGATCAACAATCGAACACATAAAGCCTTTTTACTCAAAAAAGTCAGTTTTGAGTAAAAAAATGAATTTTTATTAAAAAATGATTATTTTGGAGAAAATTAAAACTCTCCAAATTAATCCAAATTCAGTGAAATAAAAGGCTAAATGACATCTCATGGAGCACTTATGATGATTGGAGTTATCATAACTCAGCTTCAGTCATCATTAAGAGAGCAATTAATTTATTATCAGTTAGCAGACATGTCATCTCCAGCTAAAGATGAGATGGAGAGCACTCATTGGTCCGGTGATTTGATCGAGGTGAAGATTAAAGCTTGCACCATCAGTGGGCTTCCCAAACCTAACGAAGGCTCTAACGAAGGCTCCAGCCAGACCTAAGGATGAGCTTACCTACATCACACGTGTGGCCTCATCCTTGGCTTGTTTTCAGTGCACAGGTTTGGAGTGGGGGCGCCTTGCCTGGGTGGAGGCCTCCCCTCACTCTCAATGCTCCGGTTTAGGTCTGAGCTTTTTGTTAGGTGGCTAAGCTGGTTAGGGTTGCTTTTTTGGTTTTAGGGTTTTAGCACTCTCTCATTTGTTAAAATAGAGGCTCTTTCATCTCTATTGGAGAGGAGAGTTTGGCATAGAAACTCTGTTGGATTTTGTAAGCTTCTTTTGTTAATAAAATATTGAGACTTTGGAGGTCACTTGATGGGCTTTTGGCATTGTGTCTTCATCCTATGTGAAGTAATATCTCTTTCACCCTACCCTTGTATTGCAATTTGATTATTATGTTTATTGAAGACTAACAATCTAGTACTTAGGCTTCTAATCAAATCTGCATTGAGTGTTTGTGTCTTCAGGGATTGCATCTAGCAGGAGCTTTCGGCATCTAATACCTTCACCATACAAGTGTTCAATTATTAATATTTTTGTTTGCAGGGTTACAAGCGATTCCGGATCTTTCTTCTCTTCTCCAAACAAACTTCAAAAAATTCTACTGGTTACTTTGATTGCTACAAGTGGATCTCTATTTTCAAGGTTCTATCTTACCTCTTTTCCACTTTTGTAGAAGTTATCAAGTCATTTAAATCTTTATTTTAAGCTTGCTTGGCTTCTACTAAGTTAGATCTAGGCTTTCTAGCCTTAGATCTACTTTTTCAAAGCTAGATCCATCTTTCTAAAGGTCCATTTTTAAAGATCTAATTTCATTTCCTTTTTAAATCCATCTTTCTTTTTGCCTTGGAAAACGTGCACGAGTTTTCTCGAAAAACGTGCATATTTTCCATTTTTGGGGCTTGTTGGTTTTCTGTATTTTTCATTAATTCTAAATTTTGGAAATTCATTAAAAAATCAGAAATTTTTCCAAAAAAAAAATTGACTTTTTCTCAAAAAACGTGCCATTTCAAGCTCGTTGTTTTTTGGGCTGATTTTTGACCTTTTTTCTGTTAATTCTAAATTCTGGAAATTCATTAAAAAATCAGACAATTTTCAAAAAAATTCAAAAATTTTTTTTTTTTTTTTTACTTTTTCTCGAAAAGCATGCCATTTCAAGCTCGCTGTTTTTTGGGCTGATTTTTGAGTTTTTTCTAATAATTCTAAATTCTGGAAATTCATCAAAAATCAGAAAATTTTTCAAATTTTTTGACTATTTCTCGAAAAACGTGCAATTTTGTACTTGCTGTTTTTTTTACTGATTTTCAGCAATTTTCTGCTATTTTCCAGATTCTGGAAATTAGCCTAAAATGTTAAAAAATCTTTAATTTTAAATTCGCAAAAAACCCCAAGTCGTTTCGCCAAAAATCGTGCATTTTACATAAAAAACGGTGAGCTTGCCTGATCCTTTCCAAGTTTTGATTTTGGGTCTCATTCCATTGTTTTGATCTCCTGTTTCATCTCATAAGGCACTTGTTTTCTCATCCACTTAATCTTTTCGAATCACAAGTTAAATTTGGTTTCCTAACACTCTCACTAGTCCTTGTTTAGAGCTCTTATCCACAGGTGAACCAAAAGCAAAACCAAACAAGAAAGAGCAAGCAGAACTAGATCCAAAGACAAGGATCCAAAGCCAAAAAAAAGTCATTCTCCTTTGTACAAACTCATAAGAGTTTTTCATTTTTATTTAAGATACTTCTCAAAGTTCTGACAAGGATTACGTTCCAAAGGCATTTGTACTTCATTAATAAAACAAGGCTAAGTGGGATAAGGCCTCCCATACTTGGTTTTTCTTCCCCATTTGGGGAAGAGTGTTTTTTGTTCTTAGCTTAGATTTATTTCGAGTACTTAAAGTAATTTCATTTTTTTGCAAAATAGATACTAATTGTTAGATTAGCCCATTTTGTTTCATTAACTAGGTTGATTACTTCATCTTTTAAATTTTTGTATCTTTCATAAGTAATTCAACGGTTTAAAGTAGAAATCTCTTGAATCTCACTTTGTAGATCAAGAGTGCTCTCTATCGGAGAGTTGTCTTTTCATTCTTTAATAAATTAATCAATTAATCTTGAAAGTCTCTTGAACTTGCCGTAATCCAAGTCAAGAGCACTCTCTATTGGAGAGCATTCCCACTGCATTTCCTTACATCAAGCATATAGATTAGCTAAGTCTCTTGAACCACTGTCATAAGACGAGGTCAAGAGCGCTCTCTGTCGGAGAGTTTTAATTAATTAACTTAATAAAATTCACAACTCACATCCCTTTAATTAATTAACCCCCTTCCCTCCTTGCCGGAGTATTGCTCTGACCGATCTTCGATCAGAATACCCAGAAACGACATTGGATCTTTAAACCCCACAAGAAGAACTTAACTAAAACTTTTCCCCATAACCAACGCACAGGCGTTGTTCGATAAATACCGAGGCATGTGGGAAAATTCCAAGTGTGGGCGTCGGGCTACCTAATCTGGGCACTGGTAGTTAAGTTATTGAACACTTACCTTTGACCCCAGACAGGTCCGTCATGTCTTTGAACGGAGCCACTGAAGGTATTACCGGTTAGGACATCCAGCCACCATAAGTGAAGATCACAAACAAAAAACTCTTAAAACTTACCAAGAGCACTTGCAAAACCTAACATTCATTGGCATCTTTTGGAATTCACATATTTACACTCAAAGCATCTCTGATAAGTTGACTCCATAGGCACTGGTCCCATCTTTTAGCATTGTTGATAATCTGGACCATTTGTCCATCGAATGTTTGATTATAAATCATATCTGTGAATGCTTTATCTATTTCGTGAAGCTCTCAAATATTTGTCTATCTTTCAATTCCGGTGATAGCAACGTGGATTGCTTTGTCTTGTGTTAAATTCATCACATTAATCATCTTAAATCACAATAACTCCTAAACAACACCCATCCGCATCCGAAGCATCTAAAAATTAACTTAAACATTGAGCCATAGAAAACTCTTTGTTAGGGACTACCCCCCTTGCTTCGTTAGGAGTTAGCCTAAACGGAGGAGCTAGGTGACAGTACTTAGCTTTGTGCTTGCCCCCAAGGTCACACCTCTCCCACTTTCTCAAGTGAGGAGACAGCTTTCAAAAGATTTCTGCTGCTGGTGTGCAATCGGCGAACAACATCTGACAAACACCAGACCAGATAGTTGTTTTGCTGTGAATGCCCTCAGTCAGTTCATGTGCGAACCGAGGCAGATTCACTGGATTGTTGCAAAACATGTGCTCAGATACTTATGTGGCACTGTGGGATATGATCTACAATAGAATTCAGATTGTGACTTGCGATTGCAAGGGTTTACAGACTCAGATTGTTCTGGATGCACTACAGATAGGAAGAGCACTTCAAGATGTTGTTTCTGTTTGAGTTCTGCAGTAATTTCCTAGTACAATAAGAAGAAGAACTCAGTAGCTCTCAGGACTGCAGAGGTCGAGTATATTGCTGCTAGTTCAGCAGCTCAAGAGGCAGTTTGGCTTCGTAAACTTCTTGCAGGATTGTTTGGCTAGATTCCAGAGCCAACCGTGATTCACTGTAATAACCAAAGTTGTGTGCAGATGTCAGTGAATCCTGTATTTCACGACAAGTTGAAGCACATAGAGATTCGATATCACTTCATAAGTGATATGGTGCAGAAAGGTGCGGTCGACCTCCAATATATTCCAACAAATGACCAGACTGCATGTGTTCTCATCGAGCCTCTTCCCAAGATGAAGCTTAAATACTTTCGCAGAAGACTTGGAGTAGAAGAGAACGTATCCCTCCTTGAAAGGGAAAGATGATTGAAAGACATTTACCATACTTTTCGCCAGGCACCTCTGCTCGTCCAGGTTCTCAGCCAGGTATGGGAGAAATCCCATTGGCAGATGAGACGGACAGGTAGTAGATGGTCAGGTTCACACAGGTGCCTCTGCTCGTCCAGGTGCTCATCCAGGTAAGGGAGAAATCCCATCGACAGATGAGTCGAACAGGTAGCATATGGTCGTGTGGTTGCACAGGTACCTCTACTCGTTTAGGTTCTTAGCCAAGTATGAGAGTAACCCGTCGACAGATGAGACGAACTGGCAGTAGATGGTCGTGCTCATTTACTCGTTCAAGTTCTCAGCCAGGTATGGGAGTACCCCATCAGTTGATGAGACGAACAGGTAGTAGATGGTCATAGATATTTGCTCATCCAGGATCTCTAAGCCAGGTATGGAAGTATTCCATTGATAATAGAGACGGATAGGTAGCAAAACATTTTTCTCTCTGACATCCGAACGAACAAATCCATAAAGACAACCTTCAATACGTTTAGAGATGATAGAGACGGTATAGATGTACAGATGAAACCCAGATGATCATGATGTTGATGAAGACCAAAGAATACCATCATTGTTGAGAGGGAGTGTTGGAGTTTGTGCAACTTCAGAAGCTATTCTTATTGTCCTCCTTCGAGTGTTGAACTTCTTGTAATCATTCATACAAACCGTAGAAAGAACAATGTAAGCCTTGGGGTGAAAAGCCAGCAATAAAAAAATAAAATAAAAATTATGAAATATAAAATTATATTACTCCCCCAAGTGAAGTCGGCCCCAGTTAAATTATGGGTGGGAAAACAGTATAAATAGGAGGCGCCCCTCATTATTTTACATAGCAGCACCACAACAGCATAGTGAAGTTGGCAGTTTTTTGGTAGAGAGAGAAGTTCGCATATACTGTAGAAAAAGATTTTCTCTATCTTCTTCATTGTACTCTGATCTCAGAATTATCATCTCTAGACGAAGGTTGCTGGGTTTTCTCCCATTTGGGTGTCCCAGGATAAAAATACTCGTGTTATTGTCGTGTTATTGTTATGTGCTTTGTCTATCTTCTAGTGATCCTATTGATAGATACAATTAAGATATACCGCTATAATCTTATGAAAATCTAACACTTCCCGCTCCTAATCTCAATCACCCAATCCAAGCTCCAGATCAAATCCAGCAACAAGGTAGAAGTCTTTGTAGAAGGCACAACAAACTGTAATAGAAAAAGATCCACTACAATAGGCAAAGAATCATCCATAGAAGAAGAATCCTCAAAAAGAGGTACTGGAAATGATCCCTAGAAGACAAGGATTAGAAACTCCATCAAATATAGCATCTATAATGGAAAATCATATAGACAATACAGTAAAATATGGGCCTATGCACTTGACCCAAAAAAACATAAAATGAAAAACCAATGAAGAGCAAAATGATGAAGACCTTTCTCCATTGAGGACCAATCTCAATAAAAATAGTGATGATGGAGAAAGTCCTCAAGCACATGAAGTACCTCATGATTCCACTGAAGATCAAAGAGAGGAACAGCACTTTGAAGAAGACCCTATGAATAAGTGCACTCATGCACCTATTTTTCCTCCTCATGATGATGAGGGTTAGACAGGCTTAGTTCTTCTAAAAAATCTGAAGTTGATGATCTATCTTGTTATGGTTTTGAGAAGAAAAATCTTGGAGACAAACCCTTGACTGAATAAAATGGCAAGTGCATGTATCTCTCCATTTCATGAAGATATAAATGTCATATTTCATATGGTTGATCATAGTAGGGACATGGACCCAATGGAAAATTTTGAGAATCCCGTCTATGACACTTGTAGTGTTGCATTATCTAGGGAGAAAATTGCAGATTTTGATTCATTGGGACAGCCAAAATAGTAGAGGATTTGCAAGACAAATTACAGCCATATGCCCCCATTCATAATGATGATTTTGAGCATCATATTGAGCATATTTTTGAAGATATGTTTCAACCGTTTCCTCTAAATTTCAAGGTTGATTTGTGACAAAACTTATAGGGTAATTTCCAGCCATGCTCAAAAGATTTTGATGAAGTTTTTTCCAGGCATATGGAGTAGAGTTATGAACCTAAAATCACAGGAATTTTCCAGCCATCTTTTGCCTTCTGTTTTGATGATATCATGCCTAATGTTTCAACTGTAAAAAATGCTTTGGGGGTTGAAAATTGTATGATACTGCAGGGTTTTGATGACAGTAATTTCCAGCCACCTATGTCTTCCATTTTTCTCATCTTTGGAATGTGCTTTCAGCTAGAATCTGCTCTTTTGATGCAGAAATTTGCTTGAGGCAGCAAGCTATTCATTTGGAGCTTCATTGCAAAAAATTCCAACCAACAAAATGTTGTTTTCAAGCCCTAGATTTGGGAGTGAAAATTTTTTCTAAGCCTGAAATTGCGTCAAATCTCATATTCATCTTATGTGGAGGATAGCCATCATATTATGAGTTGTTTTGTTGAACCCTCTAAGCCCTTGTTGCTTGAGGGAAGTGATCGAAATGCTGAGAATAATGATGAAAGATTGATGTATGATGTATTCAATCATGTTTACTCTAGTCCTATCCAAGCTTAGATAGAAGTGTCTTGTAATGTCATACTTGAAACATTAGGCATGATTTTAAAGTTCTTGGCCTTCTTCATGAGCACAATTCAAATTTCAGACTACATTTCATGGAGATTCCAGCATATATCAACTTGGCATTTGATGTATCCTTGTTTTAGTTGGTCACCAAACAAGGGAAGAGGTCATGGCATTAATGAAATGCTGATTTCACCTAGCATTTGCTTTCTCTCATTTTTAAAGTAGGGTAGAAAGAATAATCTCTTGAATGCATTAAAGAATAATGAATAAGCTCAACATGTGAGCATTAGATTTCATTTCTTGAACTCTTTGGCATTGTTAACTTCTGCCATTCTTTTGTTGTAAAACCAATTTTTTATGTAATGAATAATGTTATCAGAACCGAACCAGTGGTCGAACCGGCTGACCCTGGGAACTGGAACCAAACAAAAACCGAGAAACAAACCGGATCAATAAACCGGTTGAGCAAAAATACATAAAACATTCATATTTTCAAAAAATACATATATATCCATGTGCATCCATGTGAATTCAAACCATTATATACAAATATGCAAAGTTTCTCATGTATACAGCAAGAGTGTATAAAACCAAAATAGCATCGACTGCAAATACATATCTAAAGAAAAGTACATCAACAAAGAGGCTATAAATTGTCTCTAAAGTTAAAATATAAGCATATGACTGCTCTAGAATCTACAATATAATGATTCTAATCATATATCAGAATTATTTGAGTCCTAATGCTCAGACTCGGATTCATCATCTACATCCTCAACATAAGCATGGCTTGACTCCCCTAGGCCTGAAGGCACTTGTCTAACTGCAACATCAATGTTCACATCCTCTTGTTGTGGAAGAGGGCGCAAGTCCATCCACAACTAAATGTGATTGATATGAAGGGTGGGAGCCTCCTTTTATAACATTAGAAGGGTCGTGGGTCAATTAAAAAGCTCACATGTGGACCCTATTTTTTATTATTGAGATAATTTGGAATTAGTTGTTTTTGGGGGTCCTTAGCATTTTTGTACAAAACCGGTCAATTTTGTACTGAACCGGTTGGTTTGGCAAAAACCGAGCGGTTTTGTATGGAACCGGTTGGTCCATCCTTGAAACCGACCAATTTTGTATGGAACCGGCCAAAAACGGTTGGAGTGCGTGATTTGACTCGATGAAGCTTGTAAACCGATCCAACTGACGGGTTTTTTCAAAACCAGTTGGGTTCTGATAACATTGGTGATGAACTCTTGGATGTAATGTGGTGTTAGAGATGTTGAAATTATGAATCCCGCTACATGGTTTTCTCTTGTTAGTTGGTGGTCATTGATAACAAGTACATTCAAAGATTATGGGGTTCTTGTGCAATCCCAAGAAGAGCACATGTCCTATAGTTGGAGCCAATTGTTAACCCTCATTTTGTCACAAGTGTCCACATGCGATTTTCATCACACATTCAACATGCGCTACAAGTTGATCGAGTATATGGATGGCCTAGTGTTGATGATTCATTGATGGATCTTCATGCTAGCCTAGTGTCGATGATTCATTGATGAATCTCCATGCTAGTAGCTATGGGATGTAGTAGGAGATGATGTTGCAGTTGTTTATGAAACATTTTTCATCTTCTTGTGGAGCGCCCTGGTGCTTTTGGTTTTATTTGACATCTAGATCACATGGACTATCATTTTTAATGAAGGGCTTGGCTTCTTTACATGATGAGATGTTATTTGGAGGCTTGTTCATGGGAGCGCCCTAGCATTTTTTAGCTATTTTGACTTCTTCATGACATAATCTATCATGCTCGGTGAAGCACTCTAGCTCATGAGGAGTGATTTGCACTTATAGATGGCTTGTGATGTTTTCCCTTAGAGCGCCCTTGCTACTAGAACCTTGGTTGACATCTTGGCATGGTTATATATCACTTATTATGGAATGCTTCACTTGTATCTCTCTCTTTGCACGTGTGGAGGCATGTTTATTGCTTGGAGAAGAGGTCATCCCTTTCTAATAGAGTTGTTGACCATTGTGAGAACATTTCCCTTGGATGTGATGCTCTATGCCTTGATAGATGAGCTCTTTATTCTATGAATCTAGCATCACATATGGATTGATGAGATAGCAATGGAGATTGGGTTGTTGTTGATATGTGGACATCATTAGTGGAGGACATTCATTACCATGCCATATTTTGAGGAGAGCCCACTCCTTTGAGGTTGCTTACACACGTATTCATGCTTTATGGTTGAAGCATTCACTTTGGAGAGCCACTTTGACTCATTCCTAGCCACTTTGAAGCATTCATTATGGTGGAGTCTCTACTTGGAGAATGGATTGTATTCATATCTATGCCATTATGGTGGGACGATTTGGTTGGACAACCTTTATTGCACTTATTCCCATGCTTGGTTGACAGAGCGTTCACATTTCAACACCTTTTAATGGAGAGCTTTCACCTTGGAGGTCCTCCAATTACTTCATTTGCACACCTTTTGAGCTCCTGTTACAAACATCATCGATATATTGACAACATCACGATATATCACAATGTTAATTCATTGGTAATATATTGGCAATATATCGCCTCAATTTTTTCCCGATTTTATCGCAATATTTGCCAATTTTTTTTAATATATCGCGATTTTTTTGAATATATTGTAATTTTTTGCATTTTTGTATTTTTTAATATTTTTGAATTTTTTATTTTGCCAATATATTGTCGATGTTTGCTGACATTTTCGCTGATAAATCCAATAATTTCTTTGCGATATATTCGTGGACAAGTATTTGTTACATTGCTTTTGAGGCAGAATTCCACATTTAGGCCCTTATTTCTTGGAGAGACCACCTTCGAGGCACTCTACTTGGGATTTCATGACTTATTTGATGATGGCACCACATTTTGAGTACGTCATTTGACATTGGAGGAAATCTAGGACGTCAAACCCTAGATATAGGGTCATTCATTGCTTACTGAACTTTCTCTTGGAGCACTATGTTGGTGAGCCTTTAGAGGCTATGTGTTGGGGTTTCTACTTGGCATTTGTTCGATATTTGACAGAGTCATCCTACTTGGGCCTTTTCTTAGTTGGAGATTGTATACTTTATGGTTTGACCAATATTGAATTGCATTTGGTAGTTGTTCGAGTATTTTTGTATTTGCTTGCTCCATCCTAAGCTAGATCTAGGAATTTATTCATAGTTTATTGTTGAGGAGAAATGAGTTAAAAGCTAAATAAGGCTTTGTTCTCTCCTTCATCTCTCATGGTTGGATATTTGGAGTTTTCTCTCCTTGGAGCTTAATGGATATATCTTTCTTGGTGATGTGTTAAGTATAAGGGTTCTTCTCCTGTCAATGTGAGGCTTATGTTTCTATTTCTAAACGTTGTTAGTGATGTGTAGAATTGCTAGAACTTGTTCTTTAAGGACCATATGAGAAGGGTATTACCACGTTGGAAGGGTTTTGTGTGAATAGTCTCTCCCTCTAATTCTATTTGATGTCTTATGCATGATTGTATTAACTTGCACCTATTAGAGTTGTTTCTTGTAATACTTCATTGTGTAAGTCACACCCTAATTAGCAATGTTTTGATGCGGCACCTTTTATTCTCTCCTAGTGTATTTTCTACACTCATTTTTCAGCATGTTAGGGTTTCTAATGGAATGCTTTGATGGCCCTTGTTTCTTTAACCATTCATGAACTTGCCCTCTTGGATTGGTCCCTTAATTCTATTTGCCCTTGTTTGGATTGGACAAAAATGTTTTACTAAAGCCACTCTCTCATATAACCTTGTGCTTCATTGTCTAGCTTTTGTAATCCTATTTCCTAGGGATAACATCTTGAGTTGGAGGAGAGACAACCTAAAGTGAGAGTAGGAGTTACTAAGGTGACAGTGGTTAACCCCTCTTGGTTGCTCATGGGCTAGCATCATTCTTTCAGGCTTTAATTTCACATGTTAGTTTGTGCAATGACAAAACTTACTTCAAGTGAATCAAACTTCCATCCCTAAGGGCACAATCCCCAAACATATAACAAATCTGAAAATAACTTATAAACAACAAATTTGTTACAACCACAAATATCCCCTCTTAGCTTCTATTTATTTGTCAAATCACTCCACAAAATATATTCACTATTATGTTAAATTAGCATACATAACCAGCACTAGAAAGTTGAAACTACTCAATCACCATGAAAACATATGTTGAAAATTAGATCTACAAGTATGTAAAGTTTGGGCAATAAAATACACTTCACATATATATATATATATATATAAGAATGAAGTTACAAGTACATACCAAAAGCTTATCACAACAAGATAGTACTTCAAGCTTATCAAGAAGATAGGACTCTATAATGTATCCAAACCCTAGCTTGGGCATCACCATTAATAGCTTACCCTAGCTAGCAAATATGGCCTAGAAAGGCATCACCTCTAGCCAATCCGAAGTCTCAACAACAAGCTATCATCAACAGCAAGAAGTCCACCTTTGATCTTTCTCCAATCTTGATTCACACAAGGCCTCCAAGGAAAGGGCTCCAACCCTCCTTTAGGGTTTCTTTGCCACAAACCCTAGATCCATCTCACACAAGGACAACAACCCTACTGCTTCAAGCTTACTCTAGGTTTTGCCTCTCACAAACCCTAACACCTCCATCCCTTACATCAACAAGTACCAAGACTCTAGACATGTTCACCAACAAGATATAATGATCTACTAAACTTTCTTCTACCATGCTTCTTGTATATCCCAAGGTTTGCATCCCACAACCCCTAAATCGTCTTCTCTTGCATCACACAAGCATCAAGACCTCAAGACCTTTAGACAATGTTACAATGTGAATATCAAGAGTACATCAACATAAGCTCCAAGTATCCTTCAAATAAGCATCGCACCAATCTCAAAAGACTCCTCTACTCTTCAAGCATTCCATGTTCTTGCCCTAGGGTTTACATAACACAAACCCTATGTCTTCTTCTCATACATCAAACAAGTGCTAAGAGTCAAGCTCATCCCTAGCACTAGCATTCATCTTCATGTCTCCTCTAGGGTTTACATCACAAACCCTAGGTCTTGCTCCCCACAATTTTTGTCGAAGAAAATTACAAAGATAGAATAATGAGTGTGCATCGATAGTGAGTAAAGGCTCTCTCCTCCCTTTAAATGGAAAAGGCAAGGGAGGTCAACATAAAGCATGGACTAGATTCAGACAAACAACCCTAGACTAAGTCAACAAGGAAACCCCACATGGAGCATTCTACAATACAAGGATGGCAAGGGTCACACTAAGGTTTTATCCAACCCCAACGTGGTGCACCCTCTGTTACCACCTAAGTTGTACTTAGTGGTTTTTGATCAAGTGAGCCTAGTGAACAAGACAAGGATAACTTGTTCGGACTTCAGAAGACCTTCAATCTTGCTTCTGGGAAGCCTTGTTGTACTATTTCACATGTCCATACCCCATGGGGAAATTGTAATAAATGTTCTAGCATGATAGTGTCTGTATAAGACTCGGGCTCTTAGACTTTATTTGTCAATCCGATCAGCCCAGGGTGTTTTTTCCCTTGGTTATTATTGGTTGTTGAATAAACGGCTGATAATTTCTGAGTTTTTCACTCCA
>LPNX010894988.1:427286-454175 GCA_001517045.1 Pseudotsuga menziesii
CTCCAAGCACGATGCGCCTTGGGCCCAATGCTCCTCCTCTAAGATGGTGCGCTATTCAACAAGTTGTTATCACAATGCTCCCTCTTGCACAATGGTCCATTCTTAAAGTGTCCTCGTGCAAGGTGCTCCTCCTGTAGTTATGTGCCACATGTCCTCTTGTGCCCAACTCCTCAACATGTGCATCAAGGCAGTTGCTCCAATGGTTCTCCTCAACATGTGTTCAAGTCTACAACCAATTTCCATGAAGTATGCTCCTCAACCCAATCATCCTCAAGTCAAATATCCAACCTCCACGGTGTTTGTCACATGGTCTCATGCTTCTGGGACTAAGTTCCCTCCTCCAAGTGCCTAGTGCTCAACCCCCATTATGTGCACCCAATGGGTTAGTCATCATGCCACATAGGATAACAACCTCTTAGGTAAGTGTGTCATGCTAGCACTCTATCCAAGGTCAAGCATCTATTCAAAGTTTCAAACTAAGCCATCCATGTGTCCATCAAGCATCACCAAGGAACTATGATACCTAGCACTCTCCTAGCTAGGTGAAAACACTTTTGGAGTAACCCCAAAAGCTAACAATATCCCCAAGCCATCGTCTACAAATTGGGCATAAGGGACATTTTTTAGGCGCCTCTTCATTCAAAAGTTGTAAGAAGGCTGAGGAATACATCCCAGATGGGGAATGTTAATGAAGTGTGTCTAAAGATGGAATGAAAAAATGACAATTCTTTGATAAATATACATGTATGATAATTGATCTTAGTAAATAAGTTCATCTACTTTCAAACTTCAATGAGTCTATGGTGCACGAAATTAACTTTAGTCTTTAGTAAATCCACACTACCACAATTGACTTCATCGCATAATACATAGGTTGGAAATGGATACTCAATTGTTGATTTTCGAGGAAGCCAATCATAATGCCTTATCAAAGAGTAGCTATAACAAGTAAGCTTTAGCTCAACAAGTTAAGGCTTCCCATATTAACTTCATCATTTATTCAACTTATGTCACTTAGACAATACCTTGTTATTCTCCTTCACTAATGTTTTGCAAGAAACTCTCAATCAACTTACAAAAACTATTCAATGCAAATTATACTTTTGCATTAACCTTCATGATCAAAAAGGAGGCAACACA
The DNA here is from genome assembly GCA_001517045.1 of Pseudotsuga menziesii. Taxonomy (NCBI): domain Eukaryota; kingdom Viridiplantae; phylum Streptophyta; class Pinopsida; order Pinales; family Pinaceae; genus Pseudotsuga; species Pseudotsuga menziesii. The sequence continues at coordinate 428,427 of LPNX010894988.1, forward strand.
ATAACAACTAGAATGTTTGGAAACTAATCAATTCCAGTCAATTCCTATAGCCAATGAGCTTTTGAATACAAACAAATGCTACAACTTCTCATTCTTGCCAAACAGAATTGATTTTGTTTTCCAACATTAAAAAGGCACTTAATAAGCCAAAGTTGGATTCATTCTTTAATAAAGCAATAGTTAATCATAGTGCATATTCAATAATTGTCACATATGATGGTACTAGACAAGGCTTCATCAACTTCAAAACTAGGCATAAGCATAGCGTAACATTTTCTATAGAGAGGCCATGTCCTAACACTGTGTGGGTATTGGCACAAAAGCAATATAGATTTGCTCAACTCCCAACAAAGTATGCACCATGTAGTTTAGAGGGCACCTAAATGGGGTGAGATTGGGATAGAAGATACCATTCAACTCTAGAAACCTAGGCCTTTGGAATTTTTCTTCCCTTTTGCCCTACATGCTTCCTTTTGCTTCCTACTACAATTCTAAATATGCTTCTTTGTCATTCTTTTCAATAATTTTATGTGTTGGTATAGTTATCAGCCTAATCCCCTATTTCCCTATGAACTCGAAGTTGTATATGCAAGTTGCAAAGTTTGTTTGGCATTTGTGTTATGTTGAGATGGACTTTTGATTGAATGATATTAAAATCTATTTGCTTTGTTGTGCACCTTGTTAAGATTTTGCATACACAATCTTTAAGTTTTATAAAATGCCTTTTAGCAAGCTTTAACACGCTCAACCACATTGATCCTGTTGTATCCATATTGCAATCTTGACCAAAAGGAAGGCATTTACACATCAAAGTTAAAACTATACAATTATAATATATAATCATGTTATATTATCCACTTGTATACAATGTTCCACAAGGATGTGTCCCACAGGCTTGGAAGCACCCCCACCACACTTCCCACGACCCCATTTTGCCAAACTCAACGAAATGCACAAAAAAAATGGTTCACCAATGCGCGAGTCGTGTTGCACAAAATGGGGGGCTTGTGGGCATCCCCCCTCCCAAAAAGCAAGACACGTTTTGTAAAGTGAGGGGCTTGATGGGGTCTTGTGGGTGCCCCCTACCAAAAAGCAAGAATACTAGACGTCCCCCCAATTTTTTTCCGAAAACCCTAAAAACTATTAAAAAACATTGAAAAAAGTTCTGAAAAAAAATCCTACCGAATACTAAACCTATTCCACTTTACTATTTAGAATGACGAATCTAAAATACATTGTATTTACTATTTTGTTATAAATTATACATTTGAAAAGATGTGCACATATCATTTATTCAATGTGAGAAATTCAAATTTGATAAATCATAATAACAATGGTGATTGATAAATCATGTTTGTATCATTTTGCCATTTTGAATTTAGCACTTACATTGCACAATGATGAATTTACATGGGATGAATTGTTATGTTGGGAATTTTTTTTTTTAAATTTAGAGATGGACACTCTATGTTAGGGAGCCTGGCATCCACCTGTCCCCCATGAATTTCCCTAAAATTTGGGGGTGTCTCCACACGCTCCCATGTATGTTTCCCCACTTCTATGTCCCCTAAACTTGGTGGAACATCGCTTTTATAGGCAAATATTGCAAGGCTGTTTCTTGCACCATTTTTAGTATTTACAGATGAGACAAACTATTTTTATCAAACCATATTCATTTTCAGACTAGTAGAAAACAAACCAATGAGCAAGCGAAACATCGGACTATCACAGCTGCTATTAAGCATAATGTGTCCAAATGGAAGTTCCATCTTAAACTTGACTCTGCAAAACACAAAAGAAAAGAAACCTACCATAACAGCTCTTAAAAACATAGGTTTTGTACTTCCTCATATATCAGAAGTGGTCTATTCAACTTCAAATACATGGATAAATAAATGCCATTTACCTCACTGAAATGTGTTAAACTTCACAGAAGTCACATTTACAGCGCATTCTATATACTGTACACTGTGTACAGATATCTGGAAGCCATTTCCTACTGTAGATAAACTAAGAAAAATCCAGTGGCCTGATTTAGTTTTGGTTTGGATTCTCTCAAGGAATTGTGTTAAAGCTAAGCCAGATAAATTTGACAGAACTTTGACACTTCCGCTCTTCCACAGGAGAACTACACAGCATAATACATTCGATTGTGCAGAATCAATAAATATAATGGCTCTTAACTCGTTGCTATATCTAATCAGTTTCTCTTCAGTTTTCTGTGAAGTCCCTATAACTATATCTAATCAGTTTCTCTTCAGTTTTCTGTGAACTTCCTATAACTGAGTTTCATGTACATAATCATAAACTTGAAATAAGATTGAATAGGGTCTGTTCAGAGTGAAACAAATATTTGCTGAAATTTACACTAATTAATTTTTTTGTTAATATCTACAGGGTATTTGAACACATGACCTTCCATTTACAACTTCTCATCTCAATTACTCATTACCGATTTCTCTAACCCCGGGCCTAAATTTACACTAATTTATCAAGTTATTTTCACACATTAACTCCCCTAAAAGGTCCACTCAATTCTTAGTCAAACAGAATATTTACATAAATTTACAAAAAAAAATTAGGCAGAACCTGACAAGCTTTTTACACACATTAATCTTCCAGAAGGTCCATTGATCGTCCATTAAAATATTTTTCTGTAATTTCTATCAAAATACCTCGTGAGCTATTTCAAGAGAAAATCCAAGTCATTTTTAACTGCCAAATAAACTTAAAAGAATCACCCACCGTAATTGACAAGCGGAATGCACGTCCACGTTGGCTGTTGAATAGGGCCTTAAAATTTTGAATATACTTATCTGCCACAAATATTTTTTGACAAAAAAAACTGTTTCGATAGAAGACGCTTTGCATAGAAGGATTTATATAAGAAGTCGCCTGCACATAGACTGCTATATTTTGATTCAAACTAAAACTGAACAGCAACTATGATACTAGAGCTAGACCTAGTTAGAATGGCGTGGAAGGCTGACTGCCACATTTCAAACTTGATTGTTGCCCGCAGTCGAGTGTAAAGCTGCATCAACGAGGGTTGTTGGGCATGGTTAGATCGTAAGGCAGGGTACCAAGGTTCAAATATCTCGAGGCATATTTAGTTTTTAGTGGTTAGTGTAACAGATATCTTGGAGATAAACATTCTCATTAAAAACTGAAGAGACCTTCCTCAAATGTTATAGACGGACTACACTGTATTGTAATAATCCCAAAATTTTAGAAGTTAACCAGCTACAGTGCAGTGTAGTATCCACATATTAGAAAGGGGCAGTTGCTGCACGGTGATAAAGGAAATATACTGTAAAGAAAAAGTTTAAAGTTGCAAACAATTATTTAATGGATCTTCGACACCTCAACCACATCGATTCAAGGAACAGACCGAAGAAGTCATCCATGCTATTTTCTGGCTACCTGAAACCACCCGAGTTCAAAGAGAAACCTATAATTTACACCTTATAGTAGCCCGACCTTAAGAGCAGATATGTTTTAACCCCTATGCCAAAACATAATTGGCATGCCCTTATAATCCCTATATACCCTCCTCCTTTCGCGAAAATTTTACTAAGTAATGAGGTTTTCCTTCCAAATCATAATTTTATTGAGATTGGTTTAAAAGAACTCTCGATCTCGGCTTGAACATCAGCCCGAGCACAAGAATGCACCACGAAACCCTACTTGGACACTTGGAAGCAAATAAGCAAAATATTCTCGTTCGTTTTATTCCTTTATTTCCCCACGCGCTTGAGTGGATTATGTGCATAAAAAGAGCAAACTAAGAGACATACCATGCTTTGGAAAGCTTGTCCAGGAAACTTGTAGACAAAGGACTTAAAAATAGAAGCCGCCGTCCGAGTCTCAACACCTCGCCTTCATCATTCGCAGTAGCGGGAATTAAGGAATTAAGTCTCACAGAATCCTGTTCCCACTTGACCATCATGTAGATGCCATAGCCAACCATCCCCAAGCCGGCCAATGTCAGCAGAAAATTTAAAACCTTCAGAAGACATTCAGCAAACCAACGGCAAGCCATTTTTTTCCCTAAATGAAGCTTTTTGCTGCGCCTGTCCGATTCTCAGTACATCATAACCTTCCTTGACAACCACTCCCCGCCGTAAAACCTTCAAATTCGCCGATATTTAACGGATTCTCTTAAAAAACGAGAATACGAACAGCTGCAAATGCGTGGGCTTCTTGTTCTGCAAACAAAGAGGGGCTAAATTTTAGAAAATCGAACAACAATCAATTAATCTGATCACAGAGAACAGCACTTGACAAAATGTTTGAAGAAATGGCTTTTGAGGCCTATAAACGAGGCGTTGTAATAAATTTGACCACAGAAAACTGCTACAGAACCATAGCATGATCTAAAGAAGCCAATATTCTTCAATCGTTGCAGATTTAGCCGGGTTTTCTTCGGATTGAATAAATAACGATACAGTGCAACTAATCTGCAAAAAAATAAATCGTTCGAAACCTCCAGACTCACAGATCTCGATGGATTGAAGCTCGACGAGATCGTCTATAGCGGTGGCGGTGAAATACAGTCGTGTCCGTGGAGGTCTGGACGCTGAAACGCTCGCAAGGGTACGTTGAACAAGTTATTAATTAACAGGGAAGAAAAGCCATCAAGTCCCGAGCTGAATCTCGCCCAAACCTTTACAGGGCGGCAGGTAAAAATGACACGGTAAAACAAAACGCCAGGTAAATTCTACATCATTCCAATTCCCGCTATCATGGCATCCACAAATAAGATTTTGAAACATGTTCCATTTGCATTGACTCAATTCGAACATCAAGGGCACTGTGAAGAAGATGTCCGTGTCCAGCTGGATGGGTCCCACTATGAAGGGGCTGGTGGGTCCCGCCATAACAGCCAATCCCCCACCGCCTATAGCCCACTTTTAGCGGCAATACGACCGGCCAGTCCAACCTAATCGTCAATGTTACTCCCTCCATAAGATATTGGATAAAGCTGATTAATAAAAATAATAAAAATAAAAATAAAAATACAAAGTAAGGGTCAAAACCAGAAGGCAATGTGGGCCTTGTTCTTCTTGTCGGATGTTGTTACTATACCCTTTGTTGTCCTCTACGATCGTGGTGCTGTTGTTTCTACGATTCTCCTGACATGCTCTTTTCCATCAATTTCCACTTGCAAAAGGCACTAGATAAGCTAATGGAATGTATTAAAGTAGAGCTACTGTGGTAGTCGATCTGGACATGTTCAATTTAATAAACACAGACCATGTAATATCCCATATTACAATCTAAAAGTGTTATGTTATGAGTTGTGGTTGTATTTATTTTATAATTTAATAATAGTATAGCTATTTAATTTATGGTCCATGATCATCAATAGGTTATTAGTTAACTATAACTGTAACGAAGTCTTTGTCATCTAGGTCATAACTTTGCAATGTAGTAGGAAGACTTTTCTTTCTCTACCTCAAATTTTAAATAAAATATAAACACTTATCCATATAATTAAATTATTTTTCAATGTTATATTACTTTTATCTCATATAAAGTTATAAATGGATATATATTTGGTAGTTAAGAGGTTGAGTGTTACACTCAACTTGGTTTTTCAAAAGCACTTTCGATTAATGTAAACAAGTTGGTTGGCACTTCTTTTTTCAATGGGTGAGATTAAATGAAAAAATATGTTTTATATGTATTATATCTCATATGCAGTACGATTGGGACTAGCAACAAACAATTAGGCGGAGTTCCTCGCTCTACGATTGGGCTTTTTATTAACTACCAACATCATGCTCAGCAGATTCAAGTCATTGGAGATTTGAATTGGTCATTAACAGTCCCTCCTTTAGAAGGCGCCCCCACAACCTCCTTCTAGCCCCTCTTTATGATGATATCATCAGGCTACTGGATAAGTTTTAGTACTCTTCTTTCCAACATATCCTTTGTAAGATGAACCAGGACACGGATCTACTCTCGAAGAAGGGTTTGCAAATAGTGTGTGGGACCTGGCATCGATGGGTCCATGTATATGGTGTTTCATCCGCCAATGTTGCATCCAACATCCGAGACCCTTTGGTATAATGGTATGGTTCCTCATTTGTTACAATAGGAACAATGAAAGTTTTTGTGGTTATATGGTATTGAATTATATGTATGAATGTTACATGGACAAGTTGTAATGGCTTCGGCCTAGAACTTCACCTGAAATATGCTTCTTAGCCAAATGTAAGGTCATTTATCTATCATTTATGACCATTGTACATATGTTTTTTAACTTATAATAGAAAACTGAGAACTTTTTCCTTGGAAAAAAAACTTATATTTATGTCGACAATTAAAAATATTATTTAGCCAAAATCACCTTGGTTACATTGTGATATAAATTATTATTATATAAATATATCAAGACTAACATATTTTTTTAGCAACATTCAATTTATTTGTTTTTGGTTAGGCGATCGCTAGTGAGATGTATTTATTTATTTCGTGAAAGTCATCTGAAACTTGGACTTACCTTCACTTGTTATATATGTTGATAGATATACCATAATACAAGTATATGTGTTTGTGTGTTTATTGGTAAGACTTAATAAAAAGCATGAAGATTATATTAATCATCTACTTTCATTGACCATGGTTAACAATTAAATTTATATAAATATAAATAATATAAATTTTTAAGAATAATTTTTAATAAAAAAAAAAATTTAAAATCTAAATTTGCTTTTAAGATTTATAATTATTATCATTAATATATAGTTATGAAAAGTTTAATGAGATTTTGGTTCAATGTTTAAGTGAAGGTGTTTATATTCTCCTACTAAGGTTTAAGTCTTCAATTATCTTTATAGCTTGTTTTCACTATGCAAGTAAATTATTCCATATGATTGGGGTTAGGTGCAAGTCATAAACAACTTGGCATAATAGATACCCCAATCACAACATTTTATTTGGAAGATTCTTAACCAAATATAGTTGATTATAGATGCCCATATACTAGGGGAGCACATACTTATCGACTCTTTCCAATGACTGAAAAAATAATGAGAAGAAAAATTGACATTTTTAGCATAGAATTTGACCATAATCACTTTGGATTGATGGAATTGCAAATCTTATATATTAATTTGCACAATCTAATTGCATTAAATATATTTATGGGTGTCAAATCCATTGTTCCATTAAAACGAGAATGTCATCAATCAAAAATTGCATTTTTTAATGAAAAATGCAAAAGTGAAGTTTAGGAATAAGAAAGCAAAAAAGTATAAGAAATTAAAACTTTTAGTCTTCTTTAATTACATAGTTAATATAGTATGTTGGCCATGCTTTGATTTTGTTTCAATTATATTTTAGTCGCATTTTGATTATGTTTTTTTATTTTTTTATTTAATTGTATTGTAATTTATATTGATGTTTTTTTGCATGATACAGTGTGGTAGGTGTAAGGGGGATGCTCTATAACTCTTAGGGAAATAAAGAATACACCTGTGCATATGAGTGGCGACCACTAAGTAGAATTGTTAACGCTTGGAGTGGGTTACATAGTGTGAACTCAAGAGGAACTAAATTCATGATAGTGATCAGTGACTCCATAATCACTATTAGACATTTTCAAGAAGGAAGCCTACCAAAAGAGATCCATCTAATCCAAATTATTGAAAAAGGGGGAGAGGAGGGGTATTATACCATCCCCTAAGCTCTTTGTTTCAACTTGATTCCACCTCTTTTGTTGTATGGTATACATGCAATACTTGGCATCCACTATGTGTTAAAAGGGATCCATGGAGAATGATCGAGAGACAATTTGCACACCCCACTATGCTTTCAAATCTCATTGCAATCAGGTTAAATTAATGAAGGTTCTTTCTCTCATTCCCTGAGCATATGGAAATTCATTGCTTATTTGGTATTCTAGCTATTGGTATTGCTCTCCTTGTAACTCTATAGGACTATTAACGGTAATCAGTGAATGTGGGTTCTAGACTATGTAACCATTTTTTAAGGTGGCTACTCCCATGCTTCTCATCTTTGGATTAATAGCTTTATGTTTGTGCACAATCATCTCCATCTTACAATTATTTTGCTTCTGGTATGGTTGCATCTCAACACATTTGGTTCATACAAACCCAGTCTAGTTGGCTTCGTATAGCCTTGAAAGTGTGGTTTAGTTTTGTTAGTTGTGAGTCTAGTTTATCTATTTCAAGTTTGAGGCATGGTATATGAGCCTTGGAGGGTTTTGTGGTTATGTCTCTTATAGTTCATGAGATCAACCAATATGTTCTTGGTTTGAATTTTGATTCTCGTTAAGCCCCCCTAGTAATGATATTGACTTGGTTACACCCCAGTCAAAGTCAGTTTATCAAGTATGAGTTTGCTCTATTGAATTTCATTATAGGAATTATTGCTTTTATTCTAAATTTGAGAAGGGCCCTATCTCCCTTGGGTTTGTTTGTAGTCAAGTGTGACCTTAGTTTTGGGTCATAGTCCTATCATAAATTCCTTGAACTCCAACAACTTCAAGACTATAGTCTCATTTGGTTGAATCATCTCAAAACAAACAAAGCAACCATGAACATCAAGGAAGTGTGGTACAACAATTCTCTTTACATGTGTGAGAGACTTCCATGAAGGGCAAGAGACAGTTGTGCAAGCTATGGAAAAGATGAGAGCTAAACTACAACATAGATATGAATAATATTTAAAGGCAGTTGGACGCAAACAAAAAGCAGGCAGACAAATAAAAAACAAATATTGGTAGTAATGTCCAATATGGTGCCAATTATTCTGATGAGTTGTAGCGCTAGATGAATGGTCCAGGGCCTATTATATATCGTTGAAAAGGCTTAATTTATTTTCGAGGGCTTATATGAAAGCATATATTCTGCAAAGGTTTCTGAGTCATTCCCAAGTAATAGTATACGTAGGTTGATAAAAAGGTCTAATGTTCAACAAGTTCCCCTTTATATATGTGAAAACACAAATTTATTTTGTTGGAAGCAAGCTTGGAGACAATAAATGACAAAACAATCAAGCAAGTAGAGGTAATCAAGGACCTTCAAGCAAAGGTAAAATATATCGAGTTGAAACAATTTCTGGTTACCTTTCACCAAGGCATTCTCCCTCTCTAAAATTACTTGTTGGCTCTATAGAACCTCAATAACAAGACAAAAAAGAGGAAGACACAGTGGACCAGAACACCATTAAGACTAAAGCAACAGAATTCACTCACATGTTATCTATAGCTGGTCACCTTAAAATTTCCCATTAAAGACATGGCACATATTGAGTTTAATCCTCTTTCAAATGTTTTGTAAGACACTCTTAATTTTGAGACAATTTCTAAGACTATACATGAGTTGGTTAATTAATTAATAGTAATAGTAGAATTTTGTCATTTCAAACATATAAATGGTAATGTGGCTAACAAAATGAAAATAATTGGAAAAAACTAGATAAACTTACTTGTATTTTGTACAGATAGTTGGACGATTAAGTCGTAACCTCTACCTTTCTATTAATACAAATCTACACATTCGTGTCTAAACAAATGCATAATGGTTTGGTTGTTTATGTTTTTTTTATTGCTATGCTCTTTGAACTTTATACCACTTTAACATGATGGTTTGAACTTTATAACACTTTAACATGATTGTTTGGTTGTTTATATGTTTCATTGCTTTGCTTTTCGAGGTTATGACAATTTAATTTGGATGGCCCTCACTAATCTTATGTGTTTTATTTATTATGTTTATTAACCCATTTTATATGTTTTATTTATTATGTTTTATTAATCCATTTTAGTTTGTTACACATGTGTTATGCATTTTTCTTTATGGGAAATTAATTACAAGGGAAACATTAGACATACAAAAATTACTTAGGATTTGCACATGGAATAAAATGGAGCGCTTTTGTATCTCAATTGGGTTGATGTATTAGAGGCTAAATCTCCTTTTTTGCGCACATGGCGAGGACGAGGTTGGAGCTGAGCGCACTATTCAACGTACTATGAACCTAAATAAAATATAAGTTTTAAAATATCTCTCGTTATCTTATTGGATAGGAGGGACGATTCTGACAAAGTTCCGTCCAATTTGAGTAATGTGGGGCAGTGAGCATTGAGCGCGCTTAGGCTGAACCACATTTTGAAGTCGAGTCGTCATCATTACAATCAAGTGCACTTGAAGCACGCCCAGAGCGAGGTTTTTTCCCTCATGTGTGAAGGCTTACTATAAACCATCCAGATGCGGCGTAGGGTTGTTTGTATGTCAATATCATATCCCCATTATTAAACCAAAACATGATGATTACTTTTACCCTCCATTAATAACTAATATCTCATCATCATTTTTTNTAACTAGCATTTGCACCAAGAGGTGCAAAGAAACGTCGAGAGGGTAAAAATATTGTGTCTTTCTGCAACTGAACCTTTTTTACTTACCTTGGGAGACTCGAAATTACTATTTAATAATAGTTATTTTTTAGATTTTACTTCAAGACATTTATGACTAAATTTGATTTTCGGAATAAATTTTAACTTTTTTTCCAAGCTGTGTTTCTTCATTGTGATTTCCGATTTCCGAAATTGGGAAGCAGAAATGCATTTTTTATATGTTTGTAGAAGTTTATTTTATGTTTGGATCAGGAAATCTTATCATTTTCAACAAGGAAATGTCCTTTCTCGAATTGCGATTTTCGATTTCGCTTTTGTTAAAATGGTATGGTGTTTCCCCGATTTCCGATTTCCGATTGTTCGCTTATCGGATATCGTTGAGATTGTTTTCGATTTATTTTGTATCTACTTTCTCGATTTCGGAGTATCGAAAATCAAAACTTTCACTTTAGGTAAAATTAAAGGTCTCGTTCTCGATTTTGGATACGTTGGATATTGGAAACTGGGTTTCTCTGTTTTCCTAATTTTCAACTTATGATATTCGATGTCACATGCCCCAATTTGCAAAACAATTTAATGTTATTGAGGAACATTATGTTATATTTTATGCTAAGTTTGTAATTGATGACCAAGTGGGGGTCAAGGATAATTAATGTATTTCAGAATATTTTATTAATAAATAAATAAATGATGAGACAACAACTTAGGGAAGTTGTTAAAAGAGTGTTAACTGATCACTTGGTGGAGGAGACTGGGTGGAGAGTATACTGACAAGTGGCAGCATCCTCAAACTACTTCTAACTATTGCAAGTGGCAACTTCCCTATATTTGTGGTCATGATTCCCCAAGAAAGTGGAATTGGAGCAAGTGGCTCATTAAGTAAAAATTGACCCAAAATACCTAGGCACTATTATAAAACTTCCCATTGAAGACAGCTAAGGCTACTCATTTCTTGAATGGTGATCATTCAGTGTGAATGAAGTGCACATGAGAAATTTGATGGAGGGGACTTATTGAAGTGAGTTTGAGGGGTTAACTGCTGAGAACTGAACTTATGCAGCTATTAGGCTGAAGTTCTTACTGCTGTGATCAGGTTTGGATTACTGCTATAATTTGACCAGTTAAGTGACAGAAGGTCTTAAGGATACATCCTTCACCCAGTACTCTACCAGGAGGACCAGGAAACATGCTCGAGGGTCTTGAGGAAGCACAGACTAAGCTTTCTCCAGGATTTGGTTGGGAGGAACAACCTCCTTAAGCTGTTGTCACCTCATCATTTGACAGGTTTTTATCTGTTCAGGTTATTTATAATTTACTTACTGTTTTTAGCAAATGTTTACTAGTTTTTCAAAGTTATACATGTTATTGTTTTGTTAGGGTTTATGCAGGAAAGAGCATTGTGTATTGATAAATTTAGGGATATGTAGATTATGCTTTAAAATAGTAGTATTATCGCTAAATGAAAAGTAAATAGAAATAAATTTACCACACAGTATTTTTCCACACCTTGTATAGGAAGTACTCTAGTACAGTTGGTTGATTAAGTAGATGTGATGATTTGTTTATCAACTCTGAATGAAAAATGTAAATGATTTGTTCTATAGTTTGCATGTGATTCATTCCAGAAAATAGCAGTACATGCTCCATCTATTGAAATTATCTATATCAGAAAAAGAACTGAATATATATATAAATCTTTAGTAGTCATACTAATCATAGAACTATCATTAGTACTAATACTTATTATAAACATAATAGACAAAGTTAAACAAATAAACATAGGAAGAGTAAACAAAATAGCACTTAGGGTTTGAAGCTAGATAGTATTCCATAGGTTCTTATAAAAACTTATTCTAAGTTCATATTTGTATTCTACACTAAAATAGATGTTTTTACTGTAAACTTCAAAGATTTACTTAAGGTTATCGAAAGATAGGTTTTATCCCTGTAAACAAACCTTCATACTCTTAATTCTTTTATAAAAATTTAACAGCTGTAATTAATTGTTTATAAAAAATATAAATAAGAAAACAAAACCAAAATTATATACATGTAATTTTTATTTTATTTCAAAATTGTAGGGTATTTAAAATATTAACCTTTCTGAGCAAAAACAGAGGACTAATTTTACTCATTAACACAGTGAAAATTTCCAATAACATATTTTACTCTAAATCATTTTAAATTACATGATATCAAATTAAAATAACACTGTAACAATTTGATAAAAACAAAATAAAATAAGTATAATGGCCTTTTATAAATATCGACTAAGGCTTGGTCCTGTTCAAAAAAATATACTATTCAAAACAATAAAACGAAATAGTAACTATTACATTCATGACAAGTAAAAACCCTATATCTATTTACAAGTCTCGTTGAGTAAGACAATGGTCGAACTTGTATCATTACGGCTTAAGCCGAAAGTAAAACTTGAAGTTTTTACATTATCACAGGCCGCATGGGCTCTGTCACAAACCCTTAAGTGACGACTGTTGTAGCCTCAAAACTCTTTACTTTTAATACCCTCTAGGGTTTAAGAGTCATAGGAAAACAAACAACAATAAGTAAAAATAAAACTAACAAGAAAAACCCAGGCCGAGTCCATAACCGGCAGCGAAGTATTTCCATCCTTACAACCACCTTAATACCAACACGGGAGAAAACCCTCAGTGCAACCGGGGCTTACCAGAAATCTGCATAGTTGGAAGTTCAAGGAACAAGCTCGATTCCAACCTATAGAGCTGTGAGAAGGACCTGCACGGAGTAACCACCCTTTGGTCACAAATATTTTAATAAATTAAATAATTTCAAAATCTACTTCAATTAAAAACTTGTTTTGGGTCATTACCTGATAGCGTTCCAGTTTGGATGAAGTCATGGAAACCAACCACCTAAGACCGCCTAATGGCACCTCGCCGGAAGTTAAGAAGACACCGAGTCATGAATCTGAGGGAAAACGAACCGCACTCCAACCAGAACGAAGAAATATCTTTCAAGCTCTGTCAACTATTGTTATTTTCTTAGAACATCAACTCGCAGTCCTCTAAGCTTTAAGAAAACAATTTATACACACACAGCATGCTACAACAACCTTTAAGCACCGAGAATCCACCTTATATCCTCACCAAAACAAGTTTACAGCGTTTTGTTGAAAGGCAGTTTATAAACAAGAGAGTTGACAGAGTCATGGTGGCCACGAGCTCGCAGCTCGGCCGCACTAGTTGAAGAGGTTTGTGCAATGCGAGAAAGGAGGGTTAGGGATTCCTTATAAGTCAACCTCACCTGTGGACAAAGCATCACCACGTGTCCTTAAAATTATTTCCTCATTATGGGTGGCATTTCAATAGTCAATAATGCAACTTCGAGTTTGCATGAAAATCATTACAAATCAAATACCTTTAATCATATAAACAATGTGCATTCTATGATTGCTAATAATGTTTTATATTATTTATTCGATGCTTCGTTTACCAACTATAGGAATAAGATATGGAATTTTATATCAGGGTTTGGTTATGGGTCAAAATGGGGTAGTTCTTTTATAAATTATGTAAGTTGAAACATGTGTAAAAGACTTACTTTAATGTTAAACTATCATAAGAAGGAGATCCAGTGACTCCTAGAAATTAGCCTTTTAATTGGTTAGAAGTGGGGAGTAAAAGGTTAAATAAGACCAAGCAAAAATAAGATCTCTTATAGTATGATAATCAACAAACTTATCTCGAAAGTGTATTAAACAAACTTGTAACAAGGTATAGTTTATAAGTAAAAGGTACGCTAGGAATGAAAGTGTAAGATACAAGTAATAAGAACTCAAGGTGAAGGACTGTAAAGGTAATAAAGAAGAATTCTTTCAGCTAGGAAGAGATTCTTGATCCAATTCTTTCGATGCAGTGTGTATTTGGGAATGTTAGTAAATGCAGTCCATAGACCCATATAAGAAATCTCAGTGCAATTCTAGCATCCATTTTTTGAGTAAACAGATAAAAGTAAAAAGTAGTTTTGGGATAAGGGTGATAGACACCAAACATTGTTGAGTACTTGTGAACTTTAATTCTTTCCATTTAAACTCTAGGTTACAATTATTCTTTAGAATTTTTAATCATAATCAGCGAAAGGATTTGATGTCTTTTGACAGTATTGCATCATGCAATTTAACCCATGCACATGTGGTTGTTTTAACGTCATTACAGAGTTTTGACAGCAAAATTTAAGATCATCATTACCTCTTATGGAGACAAGCTGCTTTTTAAACATTCTAAGTCTAGCATCATAAACATGCTAGAGAAGTATCTTCTTGACTTGAATATAAATATTATTTTTTACTGGAACATATGCTTACCTGTTAAAACCTGTAAGGAACCATCAGTCCCACTATGTTAGATTAAAGCTAAGTAAGCCCCGATCACACATAAGAAACTTTCTCTACTTGAAAAAAGAAATCAACAGCATATCTAGCAACAGTAAAATACAAGTTTCTTTTCTACTTCTGGAAGAATTACAACTGCTAAGTCGAAAATAGCACTAACACAACTTTTAAGGATACGCCTAGAGATTATACAAAATCTTATAAAGAAGCAACTCTTTGATTCTCTTACAACTGTTTTATTATCTGCTAACCGTTAGTGGTATTTTAGCGGTGACTTTAGACATTTTATGTCACATGAAAATTTTTAAATTTTTATGAATTTTTGAGTTATTACATGTGGTATCAGAGCACAAGGTTCATACACTAGGCCTAAATGTGGCTCAACTTGCATATGTGGAATAGTAAATTTAAACAAACGTACTAATGTTATTTTGCTTTGAATGATATTCCCAGAGAATTTTTGTTTTCTGAGTTAATCACAGGTATGGATAGATTGGAAGAATATGTTGATGAGGAGTCTCCTTACACTGAATGAAATAATTTTCAAAAAGAACCTATACAAGAAGAGATAACTAATAATTCTTCCGAACTACTACAAACAGTTAAGGAACTAAAAACAGAGATGGAATCGGTTAAGAAACAAAATGAGAGGATTCTGAGAGCTCAGGAGGAGCTAAATCAGATTTTAATGGAAAGATTTCATACTAAGGGAAAAGATAAAGAACTGAGTCTGAATATATGGGTTATCAACATAAAGATAAAAAGATTAAACAAGTTAAAAACGAAAGTAGCTCATCTTCTGAAGTATATGGTGGTTCACATAAACAAAACTTCCATTATACTAGTGACAGTAGTGAAGATAATCACCATACTAGGAAGAGAAAGTTTAAACCTTACGAAGAAATCTTTGGGGAATTCAAGAAGATCAAGCCACCAACTTTTAATGGAGAAACTGAAAAGGGGGAAGAAGCAGAATCCTGGCTGTCCAGGATGAAAAAATACTTCCAAATTTATAACTACTCTAATCAACTGAAGCTAGGATGGCTATTTATAATCTTACAGGGAAAGCAGATATATGGTGGCAGGACTTAAAAAGAGTAAAAGGTATAAGGGAGAAAAATATAAATTGGAGTACATTTAAGAAATATTTCAAGAAGAAATTTTTATCTGAACGGTATTGTGAAGAAAGGGCTAAGGAATTTTACGAGCTAAAATTGGGAACAATGAATATGAAAGAACTGAATAGTAAATTTCTAAGTCTACTAAGATATGTGCTGTATATTGTGGAAGAGAAACCTAAGGTACATCGGTTTCTTAGCTGTTTACCTTAAGTT
Source organism: Pseudotsuga menziesii (assembly GCA_001517045.1). NCBI lineage: Eukaryota > Viridiplantae > Streptophyta > Pinopsida > Pinales > Pinaceae > Pseudotsuga > Pseudotsuga menziesii. Next base: position 444,523 of record LPNX010894988.1, read on the forward strand.
GGCATTGGACCACGTAGACCCTAAGCAAGGAATATTTCATGATATCCATAATGTCTGTATTGCTTCCTTCCGTCTAGATGTTTTTGCTAGGGCTTATGCTTTGCCAACCCCCAAGCAGCTTCTCTCGTCAAAAAATTTCGATGAAAGTCATGCCAAACTTAATTACGAACAAGCAGTGAAATCTGGGCTGGAAGACCCAACACTTGACATTCTCGTTTCACTTCCAGCATATCCACTTTCTTGGTTCAGAGAACCCTTTTCCTTGCCGTGCGCTATGTTTTGCAGGCTATATGGTTTACCGAATTGTTCCTCATTCAAAGTGCAATGGGTTCCTATGGCAAACCATATCTTTCTTACAGGTCATTCCTTCAACTAGGTGTAAATTCTGTCATTTAATTTATGCGAGGAAACTGAAAAATATGAGAAAACATCCGAGAATCATAAACCATCTTTCTATATGTCAGGGTTTGTAATGGATGCATTCTGTGCGTCGACTTCTTTCCTGGCCCTAAATTGGAATTGGATCGACCAATCTCCACTGGTTCATATATATTGCGTTGATATGTGGGATGATGATTTCATTGCTTGTGTTTATGAACTTTGTAACCTATTTCTCGAGTCAATGCACTACAATATTTTTAAAGTTGATGCTCCTGCATTCTCTAAAAGTGCTAGGGAACTGATTTCAATGTTTGGCCACTGGTATGTAGGAGAATATTTCTCTTACATAAGGATTTGGGGCAATAATATAGTCCACTTGCTTCCTAGAATAGTTCCAGACCATATGGTGCTTCAAGAATTTGTGTATCATACTGTTATTAATGGGCTTTTACCCAAGTTGACCAAACATAAGAAGAAGGGCTGGCTGAAATTTCCCATGAGTCTTGGCAACCTTACGGTACAGATTCCTGCTCATGTGTCTTTGGTGGGAAAGGAGATTTTTGTTATGAACTTGGGGGAGGCATTCAAAAGAATGCATGACCCAGTGGCATATTTGGCTGATCTCTTTGCTCATGAGCACGTGAAATTTGAATACATTCATGAAAATGATCCCGATGATTCCATGTTTCGAGGAGCTGCCAATTTTCAAGAGGCAATGGATAAAATTACTGATCTAGAGACCAAGTTGCATATGTACCAGTATCAAAATGATCTTAAGACAAGAATTGTTCGAGAAAGAGGAGATAAACTAAAAATAAAATAAGATCTTGAAAAGGAGAAGGCAGAACAAGAAGCGAGAGAGGATGCAACAAGTTCTGTTGTTTCTCTTATTGCTCAATCCAAGGACAAAGGAAAACGTGTCCTTGAAGGCTCATCCAGCTGTTGTATTGGCACAATGGAAGATGCATTGCAGAAAGGGGAAGAGCAGGCCCTCACTGAAGCAGGTTCTGAATAGGCTCAACTAGTAGAGGCACCAACAAAAGAAAAGCTCATGCCTTCGATCTCAATTGGAAAGAAAGAGCATACTCATGTCAATCATGTCCAAGATGCTTCTGCACAGAAGGTAATCTCTTTATCTTCAGCTCAGATTGAGATTGATGATACTAATGTGGAACAAGACCCTGAGGTTGTTATAACTATCGTTCTCTCATCCATGCCGAATATGCAAACCTTCCCTAGTATGTTAGGTTCATCATCTTTCCAACATTATTTTTTCGAGGTAAATTTGTCATCAATAATGGGAGCTACTATTAGCATGCCCACTTTTTCATTAATTCAATTATTGATACTTGTTCTACATCGCCAATTCCCCAGCTGTTTGAGGACGACATTCCTTATGTCTCTATGAGTCTTTCTCAAAAGGAGGATTTTCCTATGTCTGATTCTTTTACATCACTCACCTTTACCTATGCTTCAAGTCCTATGGATATTTCCCCCCTCAGCATAGACATTCCTATAAACCGAATGCAAACTGATTCCTTGGTTACCATCTAGCACGATATCAATTCATGATTAGAAGTGAGAGTAGATTTTGGAGAAAATGCAGTGGTATCCATGGGAAAATATTATTGGAGTAAAAAGGATAAAGTTGTGTTTAAAAGGGGAGCGAAGAAAGCCAGAAAAGGATCAGGAAAACATGTGCATGCCCTTGGTCATGTCATTTGGAAGGCAGACACAAGTGATATTCAGCAAGGGGCAGTGGACACAGCAGCTGCCATTGGAGTTTTCGCTGAAGCTAATTTTAACTCAGTTTCACAATTAAGTTTGGCTTTTGGTGAAAAAGAGAAGGAACTGCAGAGGTTGAAACATGACTTAGAAAAAGCAAAAAAGAGGCATGAACAAGAAATTGGCTAGTTGAAACGAGAACATGAAGACAAAGTGGAGCAATGGAAGATCGAAGCTGAAGAACTGAAGCACCAGCTTGAGAATGTAGAGCTTGTGAATCAGCAACAAGCAGAGCAAATTTCTCTTGTTAATCAACAACTAAAAGATGCTCAACTAGCCTCGAAAGCCTCGTCTTTTCTGGATCTGACACCTAAGGATTTCAAACAAGTACTCTGTAAAGTGCACGAAGAGTTTTGGCAGGCTATGATAGGTTTGTATACTTCTTTTGATGAGATGCAAGGGTTGTATGACAAGTTTAGCAAGCATTTTGAAACTGTTGAGGATCACCATGATCGAATAAGAAAAGCATATCCTGCTTTAGAGCAAGTAACAAGTTGGAAAAATCATATTGAGGAAAGACCTGATGGTGTGCCAATCTTAGACAAGTTACAGCTGAAAACAACTGAAGTTTCCATTGAGACATGGGAGGGTATCTGCGATTCAGTTGAAGGTTTAATCATTGCAGGACAAATGGTTTGTGAACAAAGGTGGTCATATTCAAAGAATTTGCTAACCTATTTGGGTTTTCCTGTTTTGGATCTTATCAATGAGGCACCTTCGCACCAACTTCATTTGGAAGAATTTCAAAAGGAGTTAGATGATTCGAAAGAGTTGATCCAACAAATCAGTGAGCTGACGGTGCAAGAAATTAAGAAATGGATGAAATCGCCCCATGATTCAATAGTTCGGATACATGTGTTCATTAAACAATGGAAGAAAATGAGAGAGGAGGAGATTTCCTCCAAAATTTGCAAGACCGAAATTCAGTTGAGGAATGCTCATTTTCAAGAAGTCGATGACATTTTGGAGCTATCTGGCAAGTGGTGTTCCGCCCTTGCGAAAACGTAGAAACTATTCTCGTAACTTTGTAATCTTATTTAAATACAAATAGACATTGTGTTATTGGGTACTTGCAATTTTTGTGTTTTTAACACTTTGGATATTGTTCTTTGCAATTTTATTTTGTTAAGTTTCTCTAAAGTAAGTTGAAAGAAATAATATTGATTTGCATGTGTGCACATTAATTGTTTGTTTTCTTTTATCTGTTATATCCTGCAATAGTTTTATCTTGAAATCATTACTCATTCTGTTTAAGTGTCCTTATATGGTTAGTTAGTAGTAATTTGTGTTATAGTAGTACTTATTGCTTTCAATTTATTTTAAGCGAAAAGTGGAAGTCGGGAAGAAACAAATTAAGTGTCCGATTTCCGATTTTTGACATTTCGGATTTTGGAAATTGTATGTTCACTTTTTCAGGTCACCTTACACATGTCGCAATGTCTAGGGTTTTCTATATGCCAAATGTCGCGAATCAGAATCGGGAAGGCAACAAATTATTTTTACAAAAACTTGAGTATACGGTTTCCGATATCTGAATTATCGGGAATTGGAAATCGCAGATAGCTCAAATAACCTTAAGAAAAAGTTGAATTTCCAGTTCTTGAGAGTTGATTTTGAAAATTGCATATTGTGTTTCAAAAATTGGAAATAAATATTATAAAATAAATATAATCATAATATATATAATGTTTTTCAATTTGTTTATATATATTGGAAATTATATGATTTTATTTTATTTAGAGAAACGAGTTAAAAGGTCATTTAAAATTTAATCATTTTAAAGAATAATAATTTTTAACTTATACAGTAAATTTCTAAGAAACATTTTTTTGTAATTATATTGGGTTTATATTTTTCTTCAGAATGGTGTATGAAGTTTATAGAATGAATAATAACAATTATTTTCGATTCCCCGTTTATGAAGTTACATAACTAACGTTAACATGGATTCTCAAAATTGTATTTTGACCTTTTCAGCTAACCTTACACGTGTCGAAATTTCTCGATTTTCGAGATCGGAAATATGGCGAATCAAAAGTGGGAAGCCAACAAATTATTTCAACAAGAACCTAAGTATCCAATTTCCCATATTGCAATATGGATTGGGAAATCATACATACCGCAAATAACCCTAACAAGAACTGGAATTTCCAGTTCTCAATATCCAATTTCGGAAATCGGGTATCGTGTTCAAAAATGGGAATTTGTTTATATATATTGGAAATTATATGAATTTATTTAATTTAGAAATATGAGTTAAAAAGTCATGAAAATTTAATAATTTTTAATTTACACGGTAAATTTCCAAGAAACATTTTTTTGTAATTGTATTGCATTTATATTTTTCTTATGGTATATGAAGTTTATAGATTGAATAATAACAATTATTTCTATTAATAAATATGAAGTTTAACTTTCGATGCGGATGATGAGAGTCAAATTGACAAGGATGGAATGGACAGCAAGAGCTATCTATTGAGATGTAGAGCATTCAATGCAGCTACAACAAGCTTGATGATCGTTGGATCATGAGCTGCTAGAGATTCAATAGTCATCAAGCCTGTTGCAGCCGCATTAAATGCTCTGCAGCTCAATGAATAACTCTTGCCTGGAATGGGCAGGGCTATTGTGCAGAACCACGCTGTCATCCGATCACATTGCCACCTATTCTGCAGTCATTACGCATTAATGAAGCGGGTCTTGCTATCCAGCTGGCCAACTTGGTCATCAGTTGAGTTTTAATGCTAGGATTACAGTTTATTCGGTAGTCACGTCCATCATGAAGAGTGGGGCTTCCACTGTTACAGCAGGTTCGATTCGTGAGTTTAGGTACAACACAGTGATGATTAAATGTTTTGGTTATTATATCTCGTGATTGGGCAGGACCCAAAAAGGAGACATGTAGTTGATCGGTCAAATAGACGTTGTGAAAAAGGAGTTGATTGTGTTTGTTGGTATTATTTCTGCGTAACTTGTTTCTCCACTGAGTTTATAACAATTTTTGTATACGCACGATGGCTGATACAACTAATCCTTTTTGTCCCTTTCCATTTCGTCCGAGATTACATTAATTAGTCCCTGTCGACGAAGTTCTATTAGTATGTATTGGCTTCAATGGAGGACACCGTCACTACTCAGCTAAGCCACGATTTGACCCGGTTGTCATTTTGTTATCTTGTTACAGTACAATTTGGATTAGTGAGGTACTGGAAGTGGTACACCAATCTCTTCTCACCATTAATGGTTGTCGTGCTTCGTGTTGGTTTTAGTGTGGTTATAAGCTTTTCTCCCTCATTTCATTCAGCTATTTCTTGGCTGGTTGCTCGGGTCTTGAGGCACTTTTGATTTTTCCAAATTTTGGTGCAAAAACTGTTGTGTCTGTCTTTGCTGGGTTTTGTTCTGCATTTGAAACATCATACTATGTACAAGCAACGTGACGCGTCTCGTCGTTCTGCAAGTGGTGGCAGTCGTTCGCAACGAGTGATGCAGGTGACAAAGGTAGATGGTTATAACAATGAAATTTCTCTACAAGTTCAGTCAATAATAGATGATTGGGAAACCAGGCTTGTAAAGGAGAACCTTGCTCGTGATACTGATGGTGGTATCCCGAATCACTATTGGATCGTAAAAAATATGATGGGCACCCTCATGGAGGAAATGCTAGCTAGATGGAACCATACTAAGTTGGCTATTTCACATGCTATGACCAAAATGGTGGAATTATATATGGTCATAACGTAAAGAAATGTTATGGCCATTTGGAAAAAATTAGCTCAGGGATTTGACTCCTTGGGTGATGGAGGTAGCGGCAGTGTCTCTATGGCTCCATCTGCTTCAATGAATGTTGACCCTACCGTGCCTACTGCACTACAATGCCTGTTAGTATTCTGAGAACGATTAGTTAGCTTTACAAACGAGCTCGTGAATCTAATGCTTATGTGGGGAAAGTGGATGCTTCTGTGGAGAAAGCAGGCGCTTCAGTGGGGAAAGCGTTGTCTTGGCCCTGAAGACCAGTCTACCATCTTTAGACGGGGAATTATTTAGGCATTGTATTATAGTAGAGGAAATGCAGGACATGCAGGACCCTGCTGTTACTATCAGCGGTGCTAATCCATGAGCTTGTTTTTGTCTATTTGGCTTCCTTTTGTTTTCATTTAAGTTTATGCTCGTTTTTAGTTTTCCAGGTGTCTTGATAAACATTTCTTCATAGTAATTTTGTACATATCCCCCCATGTATCACATGGGTTATTGCGGCTCTTATGAATATCTCTGTAATTTTGTTTAAACTTTACTTAGGCAGCAGACTCCATTTTCTGTATGGTTTTTATGCTCTTTACACTACAACTGTAGAGTTTTCTGCTTTTGACAAATAAGGGTGGTTGTTAGACCACTGTTTTCACTTGACCAGAATTCTCAATATTCTGTAATTTTTTGTATAGTTTATTAATAGCAATGTAGGATTACAAAAAAAAAATATGAAGTTTAAAGATCGAATATATCTAAATATATTATTTCTCTTAATAAACCTAAAGTTTAGAGATGTATTATTCGTGAATAGTTTGATTTGGGTGTATGAAATTTATTTAAAGAACCAATGACAATTATTTATGTTAATAAATATGGAGTTAGAAAATGATCTGACATCAATATGACTAAATGCATTTATTGTTCATTTATTTTAAAACATTGTTTAATCAGATTTTTTTGAAAGTCGAAATTGAGAAATAAGATAGAGTCTCCAATTGGAGAGCTAGATTTACCATAAACATTTGTGGCAAAGAGAAAAGAATACTAACAGAAAAAATATAACTTGAAACACCTAACAATTTTAATAAAATTGAAGTTTTTTTATTTGTGGTTCCTGGAGGTCGAAAATCGCAAATAGGAACTTCGACATTTTTTTATTTGAAAAAATAAAACTTCCGATATTGGAAATGTCGCAACCTGGAAATTGGGGAATTAGAAATTGGAACATAGGGTGTTTCTTGTTAGAAAACATAAAACATAGGATTTCCAGAATTCGAAATGTTGGCAATTGAAAATTGGAAAATCGAGTGTCCTTTAATGCAAAACATACGATTTGCGGAATGTGAAATGTCGAAAATGGGAAATCAATGGACAAAATGTGTTGATTTATATACTGATCTTCCATTACAAGTTTGACATATGAAATGTACATTGAAAAAATGTATTTATTCAATTTACATACTATTTTATTACAGCTCATAAATGGTTATTGATTCCTAATACTAATTTGTCAATTAGTATTACCTCACACAAATTAGTATTACCTCATGCATTAAACCAAGTGAACTCGATCAACTCATCGTGTATTTGGTTTCGAATCTCTATCTCGAATGGCTTTCACAAGCGTGAGCTACTACTTGTAGTTATATATAGTGATCTTGTAGAAAATTGAGAACTAAAAGAAGGAACTATAATCAAAATTACCCAATGTTCATGCAACATTGTACATAATGTAACGTACGTTTAATTTCTTCGTTCTTTTTCTCTCAATCAGTTTCGCATTGTTGATACATCGAATGTTTTTCTCTTCCATTCAATTCTAACATACTTCATCTCATAGGACTATGGCATTGGTTGCACTCGAGGTTGTCACAGTGGATGCATCAATTATTGGAGATGCTGCACCTTACCACTTACCTATACCTTCTCCTCCAGAGAGTAGTTCCTATGTTCTAATTAACACTAGCTCAATAAATGAAAACCATAGCTTCACTAGATCGGCTATCCCATTCACATCACTCTCCTCTTATGGCAAAGTTTGGAACATTCAAGGCCAAGTTATTGCCAAGACAAACATACATTAATATGGCGACCAACGAGGCTCTGGAAATGTGTTTGGATTTGACCTTGTTAATGCTTCGCATGATAAAATACATATATCCAAATACAAATATGAATAGTGTACATGGTATCAAATGACACATATTTAAACATAGTTATTTTAAAAAGTCTTAAGAAAGTTGTTAAATTGTTTAGGCTAAACATTTTTAAATGAAAAATTACAATTGCACATAAAAAAGTATTTCAATGCGTATCGAAATTGCGTATTTTGCGGCGTTGTTTGGAAAGTGGACAAAAATAAATTTGAAAATAAGAACATTACCGGAAGTTGAAAAGCACGAAATGTGAAATCTGAACATGTAAATTCCAATTTCCAATTAACGCTTTGCAATTTATTCAAATCGAAAAGTGGAAGTCGGCAAGAAATAAATTAAGAATCCAGAATCTGACATTTCGGAATCGAGAAATACCTATTTCGGAGTCCAAAATTCGACATTTTTGTTTTCGCGAATTCCTATTTTCGAATAACATTTCCATTATTTTATAATATCACATTGGATTATTTCATTTAAAAACCTCACTGCTAAACTGTTATTACATATGAATCTATGAACAACAAGATTTATATATCTGATGACGCTGCTGGAAATGAAGGTTTAAGATAAATGTAAATGCAATTTTGCTCATTGATGTTAGACAAAAGTTCTTTATACACAATGACAATGTTGGACAAGCTAAAAAAGAACAAAATGCGTCAATAATCAATATTTTCATAATACAAGGGAGATAGCAAACAAGAGATGAAATGACAAAATGTGAAATTGCTCATTCCTTGATATTTCAAATCGTAATGGTCCAAAATAAAGTGTTGGACATGCTTCTGCTTTGCAATCCTTACCCATTTCCATATGTTTTGGTAGCTAAATTTGCAACTGTGGTAAAGGTGGAACCATTTCCATACGTTTTGGTAGCTAAATTTGCAATCGTCATAAAGGTGAAAAGCTTCCAAGTTTGAAGAATGCTTTAGCAAAATATTGGAGATTATATTCTCCAGTCTTGCATTTACAACTGAATTCAGTCTAAAAGACTTGATCCTGACCTCCTCCTCATTATGATCATCCGAAAGGAGCCATGGGGGAAAGATGGTGAGTTGGGGAATTTGGGTGTAGAGAAATCTCCATCTGTGAGAAAGAACAGAGCATTTGATAACCTGTTTAAAAAGATATAGCATAGTACCATATCTGGAAGCCTCAAGAATAAACCTGTTGCAGTTTCGTTACTCATGATGATGGAAGACAATTGAGAAGAAGGGTAAACAAATAATGATACCTTATGCAAGTCGCAATGAGTAGAGAAATAGAAGGAAATGCCTAATCTTCACCAATCCCATGTCTCTCTAGAGACTATAGGCCCTTCGTTGGAAGTAGCACTGCCAACTTATCTTCCCATCTCTTCCCATTCCGGGATTCGATATCACCATGCTATGATTTTTTTCTTCGATAGCCATGAGAGGGGAAATAATGACGCTTCCAAGTGTAAATTTTGTGCACATAAAAAACCATAAATTAGGTCCAAATGATATTTGCCTCAGTAGGTGGCTCTATTTACTAAATCTTACGAAATGTTATTATGACTTCATGATTTTCATGATATAGTGTGTGTGTATATATATATATATA
>LPNX010894988.1:455145-537616 GCA_001517045.1 Pseudotsuga menziesii
TTTGAAAGCTTTGTTGTTTGCAGCGCGTGATAATGATTAAGCAAGAGAAGATTAGTATATGGTTTATACGTAGTATGGTATGGAAGTAGGGGTACTCGAAACAAGAAAATATGCATACGATCATAAGATCGTATGAGGTGACAAATGTTGATGAGGTGACATATGTGACAATTGGATTGATGAGGTGACAAATGTGACAAATAAATGGATGATGTGACAAATGTATACCCAGTATGGATCGATGAGGTGACAAATGTCGACTTTACATAGTATGAGATGACTTGAGGCTGATAACAAGTGAGGGTGACAGTCACTTCTGCGATTAATATGACGACGTTCTGGCCAAAAGGGGTGGTGCTATGTTGACGTTGTGATAATAACTAAAGGTGACAGTCACCTCTGCTATTAATATGATGACGTTATGGCAGAAAGGGGCGGCATTATCATGACATTAAGATATTTCAGTACGTTTAAGTGATTTTTCGCGTTTCCAAGAGATGAGGGAATTATATACAGACCACATTAATCCCAAGATATAGATATATACTACATCGTGAAAATCTCAAACTCATAATAAATGTTTATAATCTTATTAAACACACACACACACACACACACACACACACACACACACACACATATATACCAAATACTAAAATAATATATATACACATATCCGAATACATATATATACTAAATAGGAATAGTGAAGGACATATGTTTCGAGTTTGCAATATCCGAAAGATGGAGAAGTAGAATCGTGAAGGCAGCAAATTATTTTAACAAAAACGTGAATATCAGGTTTCCGATATTTGAAATATCGAAAATCGAAAATCGCGGAGATGACAAATAACTGTAAAAAAAAACTAGAATTTCTGTTTTAGATATTCGATTTAGGAAATCTGGTATCGTGTTTTGGAAATCAGAAATTGAAAATGCGAAAATGTTTTTTGATATTTATTTAAATTTAATTTAAGGAAATAAGGGTTGATCTAAAATTTGTATACGTTAATTATTTCCTTATATAAATATATTTCATTAATCGGATTTTCGACATGTCGGATTCCAGAAAATACTATGTTTTGTTATAAGGAACACCATTATTCCAATTTTTGATTTGGGCATTTTCGATTTCCAAAATTTCGGATTCCGGATATTGTATGTGTTCAAATAAGGAAATGTCGAAGATAGTATTTCCGACTTTCGACGTTGGGGTATTTGAAACCAGAAAACGTCGATTTTGAGGTCTTATTTTAACTGTTCGTATTGTTTTCGCATAACTTTTTTCTCCTCTAAGTCCATCCTTATTTTAAACTCGGTATGCGTTATGTTTAATTGATGTGCCTCAAAATTTGGCAGAGATTTTGGAATCTAAATTGTTACAAAATGTGGAGACTGATGTTAGCTTGCATATTTGTATGTTAAGAAAGAAACCCCTTTTACCTATGTATTTTCCAACTATCCAAATTACATATTTCATTACTCTGGTTCTTGTTATTCATTAACATATTTGGTTACTCTAGTTTGTATCTATTTGAACTATAAACGTTTCGAAATTACATGAGGAAACCACAGATCGTCAAAAAATAAATTAAGAATCCAGAATCCGACATTTCCGTATTCAGAAATCTATGTTCTATGTTTTCCAATTAGGAACACTAATTGTTCCGATTTTTTATTCCCCAATTTTCGATTTGCCACATTTAGGATGCGGATTTTCGATTTCCGACATTTCGAAATATGAAAATGCTATGTGTTCAAATAAAGAACTATGCATGTCCCTATTTCCTATTTCTTACATTTCAGATCTCGGAAGTTTTGTATTTTCAAATAAATAAATGTCGAAGTTCCTATTTCCAGTTTGCGACGCACGGGTAGCAAAAACTGGAAAACTTCGACTTTGAGGCTTTATTTTGACTGTTCATATTATTTTCACATAACTTATTCCTTCACTGAGTCCATCCTTATTTTAAACCCACCCTGCGTTATGTTTCATCGCTCTACCTCTAAATGTGCCGCAGACTGTGGCCTCAAAATTGGTACAATTCGTGGAGTCTGATGTTAGCATGCATATTTATATGTTAAGAAAAGAAACCCCTTTTACCTATGCCATTTTTCAATTATCCAAACTTGGTTTCATTCTATATATCCGCCTGGTTAAGAGGGTACCTGCCGATGCAAGGTTTAAACAAGAGTTTTTCACTGACCAGTATTGGAGAAGAATAACGAAAGACATATCAGAAAAGTATAGTTATTTCCTACTTAATAACTTTCACAACGAGTGTCTTAGTTCTTGAGACAGTTTAGTCTAAGACGCAATTATTTCAAATTTTCTTGGATGTTTCTTGAAAAAAGCAGATCTTTTACATCAACAAGTGATCAAATAAAAACAATACATGTTGATGTATTTGTAACTTCAGAATGTATTCACTTGTATATTTTATATATTGTATTTCATTGGTCCCCGATGTTCCTACCGAGAGAATCATTAATGTAATCAAGTCATGTAAAGTCATAGAGGTTAACCCTCTTTGTTGATCAGGGGGAAAAGTCCCCGCAGTTATGGGGCACTAGGGTTATTAGACATTCCTAAAGAAGTCGGCCCTGGTAAGTTATTGTCAAGTGGGAAACTAGTATAAATAGAGAGCGAGCCTCTCTATTTATCACACACACTCACCCAGCTATTGCACATAGGTGAGAGAGGAGGAGCTCGCTGAAGTGAGAGAGAGAACAACTGTTGGAGATCATCTTTTTGTCTTTGGGTTTTATTGCTGCCATTGGTGATCATTCTATCTCTGAGAAAGTTGCGGGGTTTTCTCCTTTATGACTTCCCCGAGGAAAATATTTGTGTCTATTGTCTCTTTTGATTGATTGTTGTGCATGTTATTCTCTCAGATAAGATCCTAAGATCATATTGTCTAATTGATAAAAAAACTAATAGTACATTTATAGAGCAAACAATGAGAATCTTCAACTACAATTTGCGCAGTGAATGTAAGCTTTTGTCTATCAGCGTTTCCAATATCTATTATAACATTTTGTAGGGTCATACCTTGGGCTTTATGAATTGTTAAACCTCATGCAATTTGAAGTGATAGTTGCTTACAAGGTGCCTTTGTTATAAGATATTTTAACATAAGTAGGATTCAAAGCATCCCATAACGGTCCATTGTAATAGAGGAATTCGACAATAACAAAAGATGTTAAGCTAGGAGTTGTTCATTTGAATTGTAGACAATATCAATGACAATCTCAAAGTGCTTGAAACTTGTAGTCGGTATTTGATAAATTGATTATCAATTTATCGAACACACACACACACACACACACATATATATGTGTGTGTGTGTATGTATTCACATTTGTAGGTACATATTATTTTGGTTTTTATGTATATCTCAAATACAAAAAACCAAAATAATATGTACCTACAAATGTGAATACATACATACATACATACATACATACATACATACATACATACATACATACATACATACATACATACATACATATATATATATATATATATATATAGAAGAAGAAGAAGGAGATATCTTTCCCGTTTCCGATATGCGAAATTTGAACAAAAACTTGATGATCTGGTTTTCGATATCCGAAATATCGAAAATGAGAAATTGCGGATATGCAAAATGCCCTTAACAAAAACTCGAATTTGTTGTTTCCGAGATTCGATTTTGTAAATTGGGTATTGTGTTTTGGAAATTTCAAATGTGAAATTTTTATTTTAATATGTATATAAAGTTCATTTAAGGAAATAAGAGTCGATCTAAATTTTTTATGCGTTAACCATTTCCTGATATATAATAACTGTCCTACTTAATAACTTTCACAGTGAGTGCCTCAGTTTCTTGAGACAGTTTAGTCTAAAACGAAATTATTTCAAAATTTATTGGATGTTTCTTGAAAGAAAAGCAGATCTTTTACATTAACAAGTGATCAAATAAAAACAGTACATCTATAGAGCAGACAATGAGAAGCTTCAACCACAATTTGCTTTTAAAGACTTTGAAGCAAGTAAGCTTTTCTCTTGTTTCCTACGTAGGACAAATGGATTGTCTTGCATTCGAGATTATTTGGAAAAAGAGAAAGGTGGAGAAATGCGAAGGCCTGAAAAATATGTAACTCTTGTGATGCAAGTTTTGTTTCCATGGAATTTTTTTTCTATTAGGAGACAAAGACCAAGAACGAGCAGCTTCAAGTAGGGTTAGATGTTCAAGAGCAAGTGGTATTTGCATGTATGCAAATATTAAGGGAGGGGGGGGGGTGGTTGGAGGGGTGTTATTAGTGCCATTAGAAACACGACGAAAGACACTTTGATTGACATTCATCGAAAAGAAGTGATATGCTTTCATTATTATTATTATTTTTGCTGACATAGTGAACATTCAGCAAAAAGAAGTGAAAAAATTAGGTAATAAAAATAATAATGATTCCAATAAGAAACACCCTATGTTCCGATTTTCGATTTCCCGATTTCCGATTCCGACGTTTTGGATTCCGGAAATCCTATGTTTTCCAATAAGGAACATCATATGTTCCGATTTTCGATTTTCGACATTTCGGATTCCGGAAATTCTATGTTTTCCAATAAAGAACACCCTATGTTCCTATTTCCAATTCCTTGATTTCCAATATAGGGCATTTCAGATCTCGAAAGTTTTGTCTTTTCAAATAAAATTCAGAAGTTTTGTTTTGGAGTTGTTATTGTAAAATTAAATCCTATGTTTTTTATTAATATGATTCGTTTTTTTTTAGAGCTTTTTTCTGTTAATTATCAATTTACATTTCTTTATACATTTTGTTTGAATTTATGGCTATATGCTCATGAAAAATGTATAGCATGAATTAATACTGCAGTCAATCATAAAGCCAGGATTGGAGAGAAAATGCAGGCTATTGCAGGAAGGAAAATTTTCTCACCTCTGGAGGGGCGCAACCAGGTTCATGGATGGAGAATGTTTTGTATATTAAACTAAATCGCCCAAAGTTGTGTTGTTATTAGTTATACAAAGAAAATTGGAGAATCCGAGTTAGGTTTATTTACATTTAATATATAAAAAATAAATTTTACAACAATTCCATTTTCACATTATTATCTATTTTGAAAAAGTAAATTGTTTTTAAAAAACTCTTATATTTACAAAAGTATTTCAAATAAGCCACACATATTTTACAATGTCTTAAAATTGGAGATTATGGCTGTTAATGCACCTGAAAAAATAGTTTTTAATATCGCTAAATAAGGAACATGAGATAATGTAGCATTGCTATTAACATGTGGAATCCAAGGTGAAATGTCTATTGAGACAAGAGGCAATGAAGCTAATGCAACTGGGTTGATATGTACATCCTTGTAGTATGGGTCGTTTGTCATTTTGTATTGAAGGGCAGCAAGAACACGTGTTCAACAACAAGGATGTCAAGTTCTGATATTAATCGGGGCAGGTATTTGGCAATATTGGAAATGTCTTGGGGGAAGCAAATAATATGTCCAAAATATTTATATTGACCACCATGAGCATGTGTAACTTCTAAAATTGGGTTAGCACGACAAATGAGCATTTCTTCAACTTGTGTAAGTACTGTAAGGACAGGTGGTTGGATGCCTGGGTCCATATTGTTTTCAAATGAAAAGCAATGGCCTTTTCATTCTAGAATACAACGAGAACAAGTGTATGCATCATGGAATTTTTTTGTTACAATACCAGAGTAACATTGTTTGCAAATAATGTAGACATGTAAATCAGTGAGTTGATCCATTTTTCTACGAAATCGATGATGTGCATCATCAAGGTAGACGTTCAGTGGATTTAGCATAGCTGGTGGAACTGAAGGTCTGTTTGAAGGTTCAGGAAGAGAAACTGGAGAAGACATCTCCAAAGGTAGCTGAGTAGCTCTGTAAAGAAGACATTGTTTCTTGTTGTTTTTATCTTTGTTCTATGCATATACAACTGTTCTTCGTGCATTGGCTTGTTCATTGTCATGAGTTGGCATAATGGGTACAAGAAAATCGTAGAGTTGTTAAAGAATTAGAAGCTTTGATTGGTAGAAGGGACACATTTCTATATGTATTAACTGCAAAGTATATCGATATAAAGCAGAAGACAAAAATAAAATGTTAACTGATTGCATGTTGGGAACTAAGAATGTTCCTAGAAAATAATATTGATAAAATAAGTCCTTTTTTTCTAGGTTCTATCTTAATAATCGTAACAAAGCATCAACATAGAAGAACAAAATGTAGTATGAAAAAGGATATATAACAAAAAGTTAATTTTTGTTTTGTACAAAATAATGAAAACATGTGCTAAGAAATAAGAGAAGAAAGTTGTTAATTGAAAAAATAAACAGAATAGCAAATTAGTATTGTATTCAAAAGTAATCATATAGGTTGCATCAACAATTTAGGTAAAAAATGTTAAGTGATAGCTTGTAGAGTGAAAGTATCAAATTGCAAAATAGAAGTGCTATAAGGGAATTAAAAAAAAGACCTTGCTATGTTGAGCTATGAAATAAGGATTTCATAGACAATTGAAAACATTCATTATAGACAATAAAGAATATGAGAATATATCAGGTTGGAAAAAGGTATATATTTATGTATTCGATGAAGTTATTGATTATGTATTTTCAAAGAATATGAGAATATATCAAGTTGAAAAAACGTATATATTTATGTATCTAGTGAAGTTGTTGATTATGTATTTTTAACCATGACAATTACAACTTTTACGTGCACAATTCCACATAACGTATTACTTCTAACTGAAAGAGTAAGAAGTAATTGTTTGTTGCAGATCCTTTGGACTATTTCCATAATTGATGCTGATTCAGTTGAGAGAAGACACAGGTCTTTTGTTGAGATGGCCAAAACATTCATATAGACAATAAATAATATGCTTATGTATTAGGTGGAACAAACCTATATATTTATGTAACCAGTGAAGTTGTTGATTATGTATTTTCAACCCTCACAATTACAACTTTTAGGCGTGCAATTCCACAAAACATCTTTGTTCTAACTGAAACAATAAGAAGTAATTGTTTCTTGTAGATCCTTTGGACTATTTCAACAATTGATGCTGATTCAGTTGAGAGACGACACATGTTTTTTGCTGAGATGCCCATGAGTTGGTTTGCATCATCATCAAAAGCAATAACACCATGAAGATATCCAGTTACATCTTCCAAATCAACCTTTAGTATGTATTGGTAGTCACATTCAGGAAACTATCCATCAAATTTACTACAATGCCAAATGTCTGCAACTTTGTCGACAATCTTTTTCATACATTGTATACCATAAAAAAAAACAGGGCATGCAAGGAAATGAAAGTCACCTAGGTTAACATTTGTGATGGTTGCAACAAGAGAATACCAAATTGCTTTTTCAAATGCTTGAAGAGTTTGTAGCTCATTGATGGTAATGATTTTATGAGCACCAGAACGAGAGGCACTGAATTTGTGGCTCAAAGAGGGTGATGCTGAACGAAATCCATTGTCATGAAACCATTTCTGCAGAACTAAAGTTTGTTCAATATTTGGGTTTATAAATATAGTAGAATTGGAGATAGTGCCAACAGTTTTTCCATTAAAATCTGTAACACGACCGCCTTTGATTGCTACCACTGGAGGAGTAGGTAAACCACGAAGGCTGGCAAGCTCAGATCCTTGGATTTGACAATGCTCTTTCTAAAGTGTTATGTCAATACTATAGCCTGACATGTCATGGAGTCCAATGGTTTGCCTAACAGTTTCAACACTATCCTGTTTTCATATCATGGATGTAGGTGAAATTGAAATGACAAGTCCAATGAGCTTAACCATAGAATTTATTGGCATAGTTTGAATCTCCTTAATAGTTTTAAAGTTAATGCAATATAAACGTATTAAGGGGTATTCATCTAAGCATGGTTGGATGGTTGAGGAGGAACCTAGAAAAATCTCATTATGGTTTTTCAAATGGTTGAAAATTGGATTGGATGCTTTCACTATGCCATTTGATACCTTGTACACCAGTCCTATTTGTATTTGGTCATACAAAGAGAGTGCCAATTCATTGAATTCAAATATATGTATTTCATCGTGTGAAGCATTAACAAGGTCAAATCCAAATACTTTTCCCAACCCTCGTTGGTTTCCATATTCATGTATGTTTGTCTTGGAAGTAACTCGACCTTGAATGTTCCAAACTTTGCTAGAAGAGGAGAGTGATGTGAATGGGATAGTCGATCCATTGAAGCTAGGGTTCTCATTTATTGAGCTAGTGTTGACTGGAATAGAGGAACTACTCTCCCAGGGAGAAGGTACAGGTAAGTGGTAAGGTGCAGGATCTCCAATAATTGTTACATCCACTGTGACAACCTCGAGTGAAAGCAATATGATAGTCCTGTGAGATGAAGTATGTTAGAGTTCAATGGGAGAGAAAAACATTGGATGAATTAACAGTGTGAAACTGATTAAGTGAGAAAAAAACAACTCGAAAATTAAACGTATGTTACATTATGTACAATGTTGCATTTACATTGGGTAATTTTGATTATAGTTCCGTCTTTTAGCTGTCCATTTTCTACAAGATCACTGTATATAATTGGAAGTAGTAACTCATGCTTGTGAAAGTCATCCGAGATAGAGATTTAGAACCGAATAAATGATGAGTTGAATGAGTTCACTTGTTTTAATGAAGACACGTGTACCAGCGGGCAAAGGTTGACAACATCGTGTAGCAATAGTGAAATACAATCTTCAGTTACCATAGTCTCCATATCGTGATGGTTATTTTTCCCTGTGGAATGAAATAGGGCATGAAAACAAAATGCAATGTAACATAATCATGTGACCATACTAAAATGGATATATAAAAAACAAAATAATTTGCATTAACATATTTCATTACTTTGGTTGTTGTTATTCATTAACATATATCACTATAAATATATTCTCATAAATATATTTCATTAATCCAATTTTTGACATGTCGGATTCCTGAAAATACTATGTTTTGGAATAAAGAACACCAATATTCCAATTTCCAATTTTCGACATTTCGGATTCCGAATATTGTATGTGTTCAAATCAGAAATTGCGCATGTTCCGATTTCCTATATTTGGGATTCCGAAAATCCTATATCCTATGTTTTCCATTAAGGAACACCATATGTTCCTATTTTTGATTCCCCAAGATCCGATTTGCAACATTTTCTATGTCGAAAGTTTTCTATTTTCAAAGAAAGAAATGTCGAAGATAGTATTTCTGACTTTCAACGTCAGGGTATTCGAAACCGAAAAACCTCGATTTTGAGGTTTTATTTTAATTGTTTGTATTCTTTTCGCATAACTTATTTCTCCACTAACTCCATCCTTATTTTAAACTCACTTTGCGTTATGTTTAATCGCTCTGCCTCAAAATTTGGTGCAGAGTTTGGCCTCTAAATTGTTACAATTTGTGGAGACTGATGTTAGCCTGCATATTTGTATGTTAATAAAGAAACCCCTTTTACCTATGTATTTTTCAATTATCCAAATTACATATTTGATTACTCTCGTTGTTGTTATTCATTAACATATTTCATTACTGTGGTTTGTATCTATTTGAAATATAAACGTTTTGAAATTGCGTGAGGAAACCGCAAGTCATCAAGAAATAAATTAAGAATCGAGAATCTGACATTTCTAAATCTGGAAATCTATGTCCTATGTTTTGCAATATGGAACACCAATTGTTCTGATTTTCGATTCCCCAATTTCCGATTTGCCACATTTAGGATGCGGATTTTCGATTTCTGACATTTTGGAATTCAGAAATACTAAGTGTTCAAATAAAGAACTGTGCATGTCCCGATTTCCTATTTCCAACATTTCAAATCTCATAAGTTTTGTATTTTCAAATAAAGTAATGTCGAACTTCCCATTTCCGGTTTGCAATGCCCGTTTATCGGAAACTAAAAAACTTCGATTTTGAGGCTTTATTTTGAGTGTTCATATTATTTCCACATAACTTATTCCTCATCCAAGTCCATCCTTATTTTAAACTCACTCTTCGTTATGTTTGATCGCTCTGCCTCTAAATGTGTTGGAGATTGTGGCCTCAAAATTGGTATAGTTCATGGAGACTGATGTTAGCATGCATATTTGTATGTTAAGAAAAGAAAACTCTTTTACCTATGTATTTTTCAATTATCCATACTTGGTTTCATTCTGTATATCGGCCTAGTCAAGAGGGTACTTAACGATGCAAGCTTGAAACAAGAGTTTTTCACTGACCAATAGTGGAGAACAATAATGGAAGCATATCAGAAAAGCTTTGTAGTGACCTTAAAGCTTTAGGATGAGTTTTTTACCTAAAACAACTACATCATAAAACCAATACCTGTCATTTTATGTGACATAACATGAGTATTACATGATTATGAAGTTACATAACCAATACAAGTCAGAGCCCTTTTGCAATAGAGCAGGAGTAAGAGTCAATTAAAACACAACAACAATGTTTCACCATCTCATAAGCAACATTTTCATTTAGCAAAAAAAATAATACCTATCATTTGAACGGAAAAAACTAATACCTATCCTTGGATTCACAAAGCATGACACAACTAATACATATCACAATTTTTTGGCAACAGAGCAAGAGTCACACTCAACTAAAACAGAGCAACAGTGTTTCACCATCTAATAAGCATACTGAATGAATATTCAAAACAATTAAGAAGAACTAAGGAATACCTGTAAATTTAACAAGCTGTGAAATCCTCTGATGGAAACTCTAAGTGTAAATGAAACGCATCATAATCAATATAAGAAAAACAAAATCAAGCAGTAAGAAATAGTGGTTATCTGAAGGCGTGTTTATATGTGCAAAGCAAAGGCGGTGCAACACCAAATGCGGTAAATCAAGTATTGTAAAAATATCTTCAAGACCGTCATAAGATGAGAAAAAATAAAGATATAGCCCCATGTGTGAATCAAATGACAAATTGTCTTGCATTAATGGAGCAACAATGCATTGATGAAGCATTAATGTGAATGAAGGGACCTGGGCAAAGTGTATTTCATCGACTGAAGCACCTGTGAAACAATACCATGAGCTAATTGACTTGAAACTAAGTGCCGAAAGGTAGAAAAGCGCTGGAGAAAATGTTAGGCTAAACCCAAATAAACTGTTGAACGGAAACTCACAAAATCTTGGCAAGGGATATTCCGAATTGGGAGAAATTAACTGTAGTGAAGGACAACGAAAGCCTGTAAAAAAGAAAAATTTCCAGAACCGGTGGTGGAGGAGTGTAGTGAAAACATGCAAGCCACCCGTCAAAAAAACATGGTAAACACCAACTGGGAAGAAAGATCTGCAACTAAAAATCAAGCCATTGAGTCCATCAATCCATTCACGCACAACACTGGTCGTATAAACAACTATGGTCTATGGGACATAAGTTCTAGAATCAAGATTGGAGAATCAAGGACCCAACTGAAGTGCATTAAAAAAAAATTGATCAGCATACATGCATGAAAAAAAGGTAAGGACAATCAATCAATCATGCGCAGTAACAGCTGTAACAGGCGGTCATTTGGTGAGCATAGCAATGATGTCCTTTCAGAACGTGTATTTAACCGATCAACTCCATGCCACCTTCTTCAGTTCCTGCCAGATCACGGGATATAATAACCATAAATTTTAACCATGGGCGTGTTGTACCTACCAAGATCTTAAATAGTTACTCTGTAAAAGAAAGCCTGAGTGTTTTCTGAACGTGTACTTAACCGATCAACTCCATGCTACCTTGTTCGGTCCCTACCAGATCACGAGATATAACAACCGAAAAATTTAACCATGGTGTGTTGTACCTAGACTCGCAAATTACCATGCAACACGTGTCAGAATGTTAGTGGTCAGGGAGATGAGGAATCTTTTGAGATTGCTTCTTTCATTGTGAAAACGCCTACGAAGTAAATATTATCATATTTCAATTATATCTATATGAGAATGAGATTGTGATTTAAAAATAAAATGAGGTGTGTAGTGTGATGAATATTTCAACTATATATATGAGAATGAGATTGTGATTTGAAAATGAAATGATGTGTGTAATGTGAAGAACTTAGACTTCAAGGTGTATTTAAATTTTGTTTTTTTCAAGGAAAAATGTATTTTTTTATTATTGAAAATTTAAAAAAAAATATTATAGTACAATTATGAAAAAATGGTTTTATTTTTATTTATTGAGAATTAAAAATAATAATATTATAGTACAATCAATTTCTTCTTTGTACAATCAATTGATATTATGGATATGTAAGATGGTATGGTATTATAGATTCCTCTCTTTTGTTATGCCTTAATCTCGGTGAAAGGGGTTTTTTTAATAACAAAGTTGCGCATTATTATTTTTTATTTTTATTTTTTTCTGAAAATAAAAATAATCAATTTCTTCTTTAATAACTTATATCAATTGATTTTCAGATACTAGTTCAGAATCAAAATATAAACATCACCACTTAAAATTGTTATGTCCACTAAATACATGGACTATTGTACTTAACAATATAATAAGCAAAAAAAAGCAATATACACTCTTCTATTCCGTTAATCTACTATCTTCTATTCCGTCAATCTACTATCATCCAAAAAAAATGACCAAGTCTACTACATTCAATACAAAAAAATATAACCCTTACACAATACTACATGTCCTTTAGTTCGTCAAAGCATAATATGCCTTCAACTAAACTAATGGTTTGCATAATATGCCTTCAAGTAAACTAATGAGATTTTTCTAAAATAAACCATATGCACAATACTACATTGTCCTTTACTTCCTCATAATATGTCTTCAACTAAACTCATGCTTTTTTGGATAAACCATATGCAGCTAAAATACTTTTGGAAGATTAAAATCTTTATGTATATGTGAAATGATATGTTTTCTTTTTAAATTATTTTTAATTTTTTTTAATAAAATAATATTATAATAAAATATTAAACATGTTGCATTTTCATGTGTAGTTATATTTTCTTTTTAGTTCCTCATAATATGTCTTCAACTAAACTAATGGTTTTTTTGGATAAACCATATGCAGCTAAAATACTTTTGGAAGATTAAAATCTTTATGTATATGTGAAATGATATGTTTTTTTTTTAAATTAGTTTTAAGATATTAAATTGATCTCAATAAATGCTAATAAAATATTAAACATGTTGCATTTTCATGTGTAGTAATATTTTCTTTCGATTCTATTATGGAAAGAAGTAACTTACTAGTTCACTATCTCAAAATTATCTTATTATTAATGAATAATACATGAGAAATTAACACTTTTTATTGAGAAAATTAACATCCACACAAACATCTATATATATAAAATAAGTGTTCAAAACATATGGATTTTTTTGAAATATTTTAAGAATGGTAATTTTTATTGTAAATTGAAAATATGAATTTTGTATAATTTGTAAATAATAAAATAATAATTGCATAGGTAGTTTTTAGGTAGAAAATTGAGAACAAATGAATAAAAAGTTTAAGTAGAAGTAGAGTTTTATTGTGATCTTAAGCTTGTGCATGGTAAAACAATGCTATTAAGGGTTTTGATAAATTTTAAATCAACCTAGATCGCAAAAAATTCAAACAGAGTTTGGGATCAATTGGAGCTTTACTATATCATTAAATTCTATCTACTAGAGGGAAGTTTGTTACAAGATTAGATGGCTTCATATTACACATCTCATCCACTCTTCTCTTAGTGCACTTAAATATTTTTATTATGAAAAGGGATAAACATTCTATGTTGGTTCAATAAGAGAGTTGGGGGGAGGTATTTATAGGCTTAGAAGGACAAATTAAAATGTCTTATTCATAAGGGATTGGAGTCTCTTTGAACAACGGGGTGGAAATGCATGCTATGTGCATGGGATCATAGTTGATTAAAGCACTCCATATAAGGAATTTAATAGTCATTGAGTATTCTCTCTTGGTTATGAAGCAAGAAAGAAGGAAACACTAAAGGGAAGGAAGCATTCGAAGCATTATCTTAAATGCAATTGCTTAGAATCTAGGTAAGGTGAAGGAAGTTAAATATTGTCATTTTGAAAGAGTTAATAATTCTCTAGTTGATAAGTAGGTTAAAAAATAGTATTTCTTGTTAAGGTGGGCTTTATAAAAAACGAGGACCCCCTTGAA
Source organism: Pseudotsuga menziesii (assembly GCA_001517045.1). Taxonomy (NCBI): domain Eukaryota; kingdom Viridiplantae; phylum Streptophyta; class Pinopsida; order Pinales; family Pinaceae; genus Pseudotsuga; species Pseudotsuga menziesii. The sequence continues at coordinate 469,348 of LPNX010894988.1, forward strand.
CATAGGTGGCTCCCTTAACAGTCTTGGATTATGGAGTTAATAGTTTTGTAGAACTAACAAATGGTTAGAACATGAATCAAAACATGTGGCAAATCTATGAAATCCATGGCTTAAAGAGGCATAGTAGGAGGATAATCAATACATGTCATCACAATGGTAAGCACGATTTTCAATTTTCATGTCATTTTAAGGTCACATGGGTGAACTTTAAAGCTCACTCATGCTTTAGCTCTCAACATTTCAGATATTAATCCAAACGCTCTCATGTCTCTTATGCAGTACTTTTCTAGTCATGGAAGGGTTCTAGTATTGGCTCTAGAATTTGGGAAGGAGCTTTTTTATTTGAAAGGAGCAGCTTCCCAACGAAAAGATTCAAGCTTGTATGTCGAATTCTTGTGGCATTACTCAGTTATAGACAAAGGTAAAGCTACCCTTTTGTCTTTGTTATTCTCCCCTTGTATTTGTTTCTCTATAAATAACTTCGACCCTATAATTCCCGGTACTTCCAATAAGTAGAGAAAGAGAATAATAAAAGGTTGTCTCTTCCCTTGTAGCATTTATGGGTTTGGGGTAAATCTCAGTAGTGTTTTCCTTGGATGTTTTTTGTTCAATAATAAGGCCATCTTTCTCGAAGTAACCATGGCCAAGAATCTTTATTTTGAAACTACAGACCAAGAAGAAATTTGTGAAGTGAAAAAAGTTCTCGATAACAATGAACATTCTGCTTGAAAACTCGAGCCAAACACTATAGAGCATGTCCACCTAAATTGAGCAGTTAGAATAAAAAGAAATAGAGTATGGTAGGAAAGCAAACAATGATTACTTAGATATAAATGCATTATAATATTATATTAGGTTTGACACATGTCTCCCACTTTGCTTCAAGAATGCCCCTTTCTAATATGTGTCAAAGCTTCTTGAGGATGATACATTGTAATAGACCACCATGTCAGTCATTGAGAATACTCAGGAACCTCATGGACTCACTCACGAAGATCATATTATGAAAGAAGGACACAATGAACTTTGCTTCAAATAACGCTTCTTACTCTTGTTGTATTATGCTTGTGTATTTTTGTGGGGTTAGTATGTTGAAGTACACAATTTTAAATGTATTTGGACAACAATATGTATGATCTAAACATATCATATTATGAAAGAAGGACACAACGAACTTTGCTCCAAATAATGTTTCTTACTCTAGTTGTATTACACTTTTGTATTTTTGTTGGGTTGGTATGTTACAATACACAATTTTAAATGTATTTGGACAACAGTATGTATGATCTAAACAACTCTCGTTGAGGAAGATATTTGCTTAAATTCCTTGTTTTATATATGAACAAAGTATGTATAGATCTTGGTTGCTGTATAGTTTTCTCACAATCTTTATAATTTTATAAAATATATGTTTTTAAAAAAAAGGCTAAACATTCCTTACTTTATTTTTTATTTTATTTTCACTAGCCATGGAATCTTTGTGAAAATTACTATTTTTATAGATGGAATAGTTGTTTTTAACACATAAATAGATTCAACACCCTTGAATACCCCTTTTGCGATCGAATTGTGCAATGTTAACATTTGATCTGCAATTTCATCAACCCAAAATGATTATTATTATTATTATTGTTTTCTAAATTTTAATTTAGACATGCAATTTTAATTTTGTTTACTTTAATTTATTAGTATTATAGACATGACACATCTACCTAAACTGTAATTGCACATGAAATACACCTCACTACTCTTGATGCTACAATGATAACAAAAATTTCTAAAAAAGAAATTATAAATGAATTTGAAAAGGAACTTTATAATAAAAGGTAGCAACCTCTCCTCATTTTGTAAGGCCATGTGCAAGAATTATTCTTGAATCTTTTGCGGTAAAAAAGCTTAATTCTATCTACTAACTACCCCTATACCATATTGAAAGAAGGGTAAGCTTGCTCCTTATTCCTCCAACCAACTTTTGCCTTATACAATGAATCTACTCTTAATACTCTAGATATACTCTTACTAATACATCTATGACTATATCTAAAAATTGATCATTAACACCCGCTCTCTTATTCTTAAATCTATTACTATATCTAAAAATGGATCATTAACACCCGTTCTCTTATTCTTAAATCTATTATTATAACTCTAGCTACCTGTATCTATGCTTCTTTAACCAAATCAACTGTATCTCCATCAAGTGCTTTAACATAACTTGATTATATATTGATTATATACTAAATGCCACTATCACTATGCTAAAATAAAAATGCATGGTTTTCCACCTAAGGTGACATGGGAGATTACACATAATGTCCTCCCTAGAGATGCTACCTAGGACACCCTAGTGGACATTAATAATGGCAATGAGGTGTTGAATAGATATGCCATTTTGGGATGTTGATACCTCCTTAGTTGCATCTTTTATAAACATGGCCGACGGATTAAACATGAAGTTAATGTTATAACACGTCACGTAGAGTCTACTCTTTACCATTGTAAAAAGTTTAAGTGAAATGCACTCTCTATGGCATTAATGTGCAGAAGAGACTGATAAACACAAACATCGTAGTTGTTTTCCATCGAGACAAATATCTAGCCTTCGCGTTTTATAAATATACAAATTTTATAATATTTATAAATAAAAAATAATTATGCTATTGATTAAATCCATGAATTTTGTCGAGGGGCTATTTGACTTCATAGTAATCATAGTTTGACTTTTAATATATCCTACGTTAAAAAACGATCATAATAATTTGGAATATTTTATTTATTTAAAGAAAAATCTACGAAGTCCATGACTTTTATATTCAAATATGTAATTATTTTTGTCAAAATACACATTAAGGAAATAAATAATCTCACTCTTAAAATGTTTATATACTTTTTAAAATTTATTTTAACAAAATAAATAAAATCTCATTCTTGAAATAATTATATACTTCTAAAATTTATTTTAACAAAATAAATAAAATCTTATTTTTAAAATATTTATATATTTTTAAAATTTATTTTATAATGTGAATAGTGAAACACCAATATGTCTAACACTCATATAAATGTAAAATATGTATAATGTATACAAATTAAATAAATTATATATGTAATTAATATTAATTAATTGTATGAAGAAAATTTAAGTTAGAAATTTAATTCACTATTGGTAAAACATAATGTAATATTAATAAAATAAAATAAAATTTATATTCATATAAAAATAATCATAAAAATAATAATATAATAACAAAATGAATTATTTTAGATTATTTTAAATCACTTAAGAAATTTTTTCTTTTTTATTTTTCTTTGTATTTAATAGATTCATATTAAGTTGGTTCTAGGTTATGTAAATTAAATGTAATACTTCATGTGATATAACTCATTTAAATAAGAGAAAGAACTTCTTAATTGGTTTTCAACTTTTTAGATAAAAACTTAGTCTACAAAGCTTACTAGCAATTTTATGTAGCAAATATCGATTCTTACAGAGAAAATACTATTGATCCATGTAACATAGCAACTTTACACAACCCTTGCAATGTTCTACTCTACAAAACCATCAACAGAACCTCTACAAATGACACTTTTTGCCCAAGCAGTCAAAAACCTGTGTCACCTTGACAAATCTTAGTAAGCATGTTAATCAATACCACATCACGACTAAGAGGTCATGAGCAAAAGTTTACATGGTTGATAAAATATGACCAAGTTAACTCCAAAAGAATGCCATGTAGGGCCTCATCCTTTTTACCACTCAATATACCCGATGCATTAACATATTGCACAATGTTATCATATGTAAAGGTCATCGGGCAATAAAGTCATATTATTCGAGAATTGGTAAGAAGGTTATTCACCTTCTTACTTACACCAATAAGGTGTTGCAAGGACAAAATTGACCACTTCCCCTGTATACATGACAACAAATGTAATTGTTAATATGTGATGTATGTGGCACATGGGCAACAAGTATAATTATGTAGTAAGTCTTGCTTATTATTGAAGGGGATGAGCTTATTTGCGATGATAGGTCTTTGAAATGGGCAGCCAATTCCTTCTTTCAGAAGGTGTACACTGACGAGCAAGCCACTGATATTTTTGACCAAATGAAGACTATTAATCTCTTTCCTTGTTTTATTGATAGTAAGGATTGTGATGATATCGATAGGGATATCTTTTGAAGACATTTTGAAGGTTCTCAAGGGCTTTGTTGTGGATAAAAGTCCAAGCCCTTACGACTGGACTATGGAATTTTTCTTGCATTTCTACGAACTGATGGGTGATGAGATTACTAAGGCTATTAATGACACCCACTGATAGGGGGTGGTGACAGATCGGTGTCCTTCAACAACTATAGACCGATCTCGCTTTGCAACTTGCTTTACAAAATTATCACCAAACTTATTGCAGAAAGGATCAAGCCTTAACTAGGATTACATATCTCGAATGAACAATATGGTTTTCTTCCTAACCATCAAATACTAGATGCTGTGTGCATTGCTCGAGAATGTATACATTCGATTAAGCAAAAAAAAACTTACTGCTTTTATTCTAAAGTTAGATATGGAGAAGGCCTATGAACGACTGGATTGGTCCTTCATCTTGTTTATTCTTTTGTAGGTTGGTCTATCTATGGAGTTATCTAAGTGGATTATGGCATGTCTCTCCTCGACTAGCTTCTCTATTTTGATTAATGGGTCACCTTCTCCATTCTTGAAAGGTACTAGAGGCATCAAGCAAGGATTCCCTCTATCACCTTACTTATTTATACTAGTGATTGAAGGTTTGAGTCACTTGATTATTAATGCCAAGGAGAATTGTCTTTTCTCCAGGATCAAGGTGACCAGAACACTGTTTATAACTCACCTCCTTATGTCGATGATATTCTTATCTTTGGCGATGCCACTTTGGATGACTGGAAGCACCTGAAGGACATCATTGACATATTTTGTGGGGCATTAAGTATGAAACTCGACCCACTTAAATCTAGATTCTCTGTCTTTTGTTAGGATCAGTTGATTATGGACTCTATTTGACACTTCTATCCTTACAAAATGGAAAGCTTGGATATGGGTATTAAATACTTAGGTTGTTTTCTAAAACCTAATGCATATAAGAAAGAGGATTGGGCCTAGATCTTGAAACAAATAAGTTGGAAGATAGACAAGTGGACTTCTCATTGGCTCTCCTTTGGTGGCAGACTACTTCTCATCACTATGGTTTTGCAAGGTATACTTGTTTATTGGTTCTCAGTGTTCAAAGGCTTGAAAGGAATTATAGATAATACAAGGAAGATGATCTTCCATTTTCTTTGGGTTGGTAAGCATAAATTTTTCAAATTCCATCTTGCTGAGTGGATCTCCAAACCAAAATCTCTTAGTGGATGGGGGATCAAGAACCTCAGTCTATTCAATTTGGCTCTTTGTTCCAAAAGTCTATGGCGATGCCTCTTTGATAATGGTCTATGGGGAAAAGTGATCAGAGGTAAATATTTGAAGAATATCCCTCTATCTATCTGGCTTAGAGACAGGTGCAGGTCAGTTAAAACATCATCAAAGATTCAGAAAAGCTTATCTAAGACAATGCATTTCATTGCATAGGACCTTTGATGGATGATTGGTAGGGGGTGCAAGTCTACATTGGGATTATTCCCATCATTAGCATGCTGGAAAATATGTCTCTTTATGTGGGCTTAATCAGACATCTCCAGTGTAGAAATATTATTGTCTTAAAACAGGTGGTTAAGGAGGTAGGGGAACTTGACATTAGGTGGCTCACAGTGGAGGACCAACATTTGTTTGGTGATTGGGCATTGGAATGGGAGGCATATATTACCGGTTTAACTATGGCTGGCATTAGATTATAGGATTACAATGTCAACATAGTTTGGTGTTTGAACAAAAAGTAGGGTGATGTCACTGCTTCTTTGGCTTACAACGTGTTAGTGGAGAAACACTCACCTAAGACCCTATCCCGGTGGATGCCGTGGGTCTGGAAGGGTAAGCTCCCATAAAAAATTCAGTGTTTCATATGGCTGGTCCTAAACAAGAATATACTGACTTGGGAAGGTTTACAAAAAAGAGGTTTTAGTGGGTCGGGAAGATGTAGTCTTTTTTGTGCTGCATATGATATTATGGATCATCTATTTGGTGAGTGTATTTTCTTCATTGATGTCTAGAGTGCTCTCATGCTAATTTTGAATACATCTTTCAAGTGGGAGTTGCTCAATTTGGAGGATAACTTGCATCAATGGAAGGAACTCTTTCCTTCTTGAATGGATACTCCCCTGGATACTCTATGGGAGATATGGCGGGCCAGGAATTTGGCCACCATTTAGGATAGCAATCTGGCGGAAGAGGTGGTTTGCATTTATATCCTAGATAGACTTAAGGGGATGTGGTTCCTCTCCCAATACTGTTAGAGTGACTCAGCCACCACTCCATGATTGGCTATTGGTGATTGCCTCTTTTGATGGGGTAGAGCAAAAAGGATTGTGGTGCTGGAATGGTGATTAAGTTGAACATGAACTATTGCTACAACTTAAGGATGGTTGTGGGTTTTGGAACTAATACTAAGGCAAAGTTAGTGGCCTTATGGGGGGATTCTTTGGTTTGCACAATACAAACAACTACAATTATGCCAAGTTTTGGGGGACTCCAAATTTATAGTGGACTGGGTCAATCAGAAGCACCACATTTATTCTCTAAACCTTTCCCATTGCCTAAGTAGAGTCAGAAACATTATTGGCTACTTCCCGAGGACTGCCTTTCACCATATTTATAGGGAATACAATAGTGTAGCGAATTCACTCTCGGAAAGACCATTGATGATAAGCTTGCATGCTCTTCTTCGAGGAGTTACTCGGTGGGATCATGATCGACTCAGGCATTTTGAGAGTTTAACTCTCTCCTTTATCAAGTTTTTGTGTGCCTGCAACTTGGGCATACAAGACATCAGTTCTGTTTTGAGTTGATATCGTAAGATTGTTTATGAAAGATGCTAATAGTGTGCGATTGGGATGAATGTCCTGAGTTATGTTTCATGTGTATGATGTTGATGCAAGCTAAGTAAGATACAAGATTGTAATTTTATGAATGCATGATAACATGGGTGAAAACCTAAAAGAGAATATCCCTCTACCAGTTTGTATTTATGTCATAGTTTTAATATAAAAAGATTGTTTTTTTCTTTTGAATATGTGTGTGTGTGTGTGTGTGTGTGTCCCATCATTATATAATGTGCGTCTAAGGCTCAATAATAATTGAGTATCTTGTAGGTCATTTCTATATTGGCATGTTAACCTCTCTCTCTCTCTCTCTCTCTCTCTACTATATATATATCCTTACACCCACATTATATAACGATGGGACACACACACACATATTCATAAAGAAAAAACTCTCTCTCTCTCTCTCTCTCTCTCTCTCTCTCTCTACTCTTATATATATAAGAGTAGAGAGAGAGAGAGAGAGAGAGTCAACCATTATCGATGCTTACACTCACATTGTACATCGATGGGAGACACTTCACTGTGTAAAAATAAAGTCAAGGACACATGCTAGAACATACTAGTTCTAGGTAAGGAGTGTTAGGAGGGTATGATGACTCTTATATTAATATCTCACCCTTTGAGGTGTGTGTTGAATTAGAAAATGTTTTGGATGTTTACCCTTTTAAATTAGTATTATAGACCTGTAAACTAGCCATGGAACATTATGGGGAACATATGCCCCAATAATATTTATAAATAAATAAATATTATTGATAAGAAAATAAACAATTTTATAGAAAAAAATTATTAAAAGAAATATGACACTCATTGAATTGTAAGTGTGGAGAAGACACTCGTGAGATATGAAAAAAGTTAAAATTGAAAAGATTGTTAAAAGGGAAAAGTGACACTTGTAAAGTCATGTATGGAATGGATTTGATAATGGACACTTTTCAAATTGACACTTGTAAACTCATGCAAAGAATGGATTTGACAATGGACACTTTTCAAGGGAGAGTGGCACTTGTAAAGGATGCAACTTGCAAGGTTATGAATGTGACACTTGGGACACATCATAGATACATGTGTCTCATTGGGAAAAGTGGTCTATTAAAAAATATTATGAGAGAAATCCTCCCTATTAATGATAATTGCAGTGTTAGTATGAGCATAACACGGGAAGAACCCAGATGACAACAACATTGAGCTAGGATATAATAATGTTGTTGTGTTTATGCTACCAAAATCATTTCAGTGAAAGAAAGGCAAGGATTATACTATGGTTTAGAATTGGGTGAGTGTCATACCTTGTGACATGTGAGTTAACCTTAATAGCCTTGCATATGGGATGCCTCAAAACTCATAGAGCACATTGGCTATGAGGAAAGTGATTATGTTGCTTGGAGTATCAAGTGAGAAAGATGGTTAGGGGAATTATAATTCAAACTTAACTATCAACAAAATTCAAAAGCTAAGTTAAATGTTCAATTTTTGTATTTTATGTTGTTTATTTTTATTTAAATGGAAAATGAATATTTTGGTTGGTTAGTGATTAATAGTTATTAAGTGTTTGGTTAAATTATAAATGATTGGATAGATTTTGGTTTGATGAACTATGTAGGAATAATGTTTAAATTGTACTAATAAATATAAGGGAAAAACATTTAAAGTTGGTGCCTTAATTTTTCATTGGTGGTGAAAAACAATGGGGCACTACATATGGTTTCAGAGCCTTAGGTTCGAAAACAAGGGAACCAATGGTGTTTCAAATTTTGGAATGAAATTCTTGTATGGAAAGAGTTATTTTACTATGAAACATTGTTCCAAAATTATTTATCTTAATCATTGCTATCAATGTTGCAAATATCTTCCCAAATTGAGTGTTAGGGAGGAAACTCGATGAGTGTGGGAGGTAGCACATAACCTCCACATGGCATAGATAGGTACACTCTAGGCATGTGGATAGCACAAAGGGAAGCAATAGAAGCAATGCAAATAGTAATAGCAAAATTCCACTATTGTTATCCCATTAACACAAGCAATTAGAGCTTGAGGTGGCTATGACTACCATTAAATACCGCAATGGTGGATGGAATAAAGAAAGTATGGTTATGCGCTTGTCATATGAAGGAAATATAGAGGTATTCAACATTTATGGAGCCCAATTTAGGCTCAAAATCTAAGTCAAGGATATTGAAGCATCAAGTAGGAAGGGTGTGTTTTGTTAGGCCTTTGGGTTTGAGGTAATGTATTGGGTCCTCTAGATGTGGCGCCCTATGAATAAGGTTTTGTGTTCATGGTGATGTGTTTATAGCTTTGTATCTAAGTTTCAAGGTGTGTGGAGGTCATGGTTCTACCCATTTTCCATGTCTAGCTAATAGGTCACTTGTAGGGGTTGCTACCGTAAGTGCAAGCAAGCAGGGGGTCGGAGAGGAGAGCCCTCTAGAAGAGGATGAAAGCTATGTCGACAAAGGCCACTGCAAAACCTACCACTGATGCTTCTCGGATCAGGTTAAATGAAAGGTGGTGGATTTAGAAGACAAGGCTAGGGATAAACATGGTCACACTTCCTAAGCATAGATTAAAGAAGAATTAACCTCTAGTCTTGACCCTGTGTAATGTCCCTAGTTTTGATCCTTGACATAAAATATGTAAATGATGTAATATCATTGATAATTGTGAGAAAATAGAACTCAAGGTAAAGGCCCTACCATGGATTCCATGAATGCATATGGTTAGTGAATCATGTGATAGTCAAGTGTAGTAACAATGTAAATATGATGTACATGTGCATGAAAATAATAAATAAATCCACAACGGACTGTGCAAGGCAATAAAAGCATGGGGCATGATTATCCTAAGGTTAGGGAGGAACATATTGAATCCCTGAAGCTAGTAGATGAGAGCTAAGTTCCCTAGAGAGGACTGATGACTAGATGTTACTTTGACTCATGCGCCCCATTCATTTAATGCTTCCAAGAGAAAGGTAGTTGAGATAATTATTGTCTCGGGGAAAGGAAGGTGCGAGTCCAAGTTTCTTGTGACAGAGTAGTGTTAATTCCTTGTGTCATTTGCCCTAGAAAGATAAGAACGGGAATCGCCTATTGGTTAAAAGATCAGTTGCATTGATGTCATCCCTAAATTACTTATTAGTTAGGGATGGTGCAGTAGCCTCTCAGTGAATATTTTAGCCAATTAATGAAGTTACGTAGTCAAATAACTCCGTCCTTCATGGGTGTATCTATCTCACCCTCTCTAGAGAGGAATTCATATTCTAATTATTCTTCAGTGATTAGTCCATCGACCAATCTATCCAATTTTCTTTGAGGACAAAGAGTCTACCCTTGCTTGAGAGGAAGTTGAACCTGAACATTGACAGAGTGGAGAGCGGACTTAAGTTTTGGTTCGTGATCATGATTGTGAGTCAAAGAGGTAACTAGAGATAGAAACTACTATGCATTCTTCTATGGATATAAGAAAGATATTCGTATTGAATTACCCAATTATTAGCGACCCTGAGCATCCTAAGTTTGTTTCAAACACCTGTGTAACAAGGTCTATTCCTATAAGTGTCTGAGCAAGTCTCAACAAAGTGGTAATAGAGTGGTGAAGCATCGCGAATCCTTCATCGTGCGTGCCTGAGAAGCCCCTTTCCTTGATGTTGATTCATCTTGAGTGTAGTCGTATGTGAGTCTGGTTGTAATAGAGTGGTCTATTAAACAATTAACAAAGTGATTTCCTTCGAGCCACTGGTTGTGTGCAACTAAGATTCGTAATCCCTAGGAAAACATAACCTATAGATAGATGATTTGGGGTTTTGGTGGTATTTCTATGAACACATTGGTACAATACATGGAGGAAGGTAACGCCCAAGGGATTGTTGAGTAGTGAAGGGGTACCTTATTGGTGTTATGTGGGGCAGGTATTGTGGAACCTAATCTAGTTGATTATGTGCGAGGATTTTGCGGTTCTGGAGGTACACTAGATCTGGATGTTTCTCCTACTTAATTTGTTGTGATCCTTGACAAGTTGATAAAGTGTTGTGCATCAATTGAATTGAGATTCAATAGCAATTACACGACCTCCCAACAAAATAGCATGGTTTGGCTGGTATTTCTATGCACAGAATGGAATAACACTTATGTGGTGTTTTGTGGGGAAAATATTGTGGACTCCAAACTAACTGAGTTTACGTGAGTTCGATTGCTGGTATTGAGTACTAGAGTGGTATAGAGTGTGGATCTAGCTAAGAGAATGGTGAAGGATTAGACCTCCTAGAGGAATAGTGTGGTTTGGGTGGTCTTTCTATGCACACATTGTTATAACACCTAGAGGAAGGTGCACTTAAGGGATAGTTGAGTAGTGAAGGGGTACCTTCTTGGTGTTGTGTGGGGTAGAGTATTGTGGACCCTAAACTAACTGAGTTTGTGCAAGGTTCCTTTAAATCTGTGGTGAGTCACTAGTTAGCATTTCCCCTCTAGTACCTGGAAAGCCTGTTAACCTAGCAGAGGTTGGCTTGGATTGAGAATTGAGTCTATATGACTTTAACATCCTATTAACCCAACATAGGACGACTTGGTTGTGTCCCTATGCCTATTTGAATATTAGAGAGAGATGTGGATAGTTCCCCTTTCCTTAATGTAATCTTTCCCAACTTGGGGGTGGCCTCTTAGCAGAAAGAGTATATGATAGACATAGTGCCTATGGTTGGGTGGAACAATGCCCTTGCATAATCAGTTGCTTGGAGAAGCTTCATTTAAGATAAGTGTTATGTGATGTTTTATTGTTGTTATTCATTTCCATTTTATGAATGATGAGATACATGTTGTAGATAATGATTATGAATGTGATTTTCTCATATGTAAATGATTATATGTATATGAAGTCCCATTACATATATACCATCAAATATGTAGGTAGCTAGTGAGTTGGCATTGCGAGCTAAGTTGTCACATGATGGTTATGTTGCATGGTGGTACATGTGTGATGGCTAGAAGCAGTCAAGTAATAACTTGCCCGCCAGTTAAACTGTGTGCACGATATTGGTCCACATGGTAAGATTTTATGCACGCATTGCGATGTGCAGTGACATGAGAAAATGTAGTGCAAACTGTTGCGCAACAAAATAACTAAGTATTTGATAATAATGTCTTGGTATCAAAAGTAGGAAGAAATAAAAAGATCCTTCGTGGCCGGGATAGGCCATAGAGGCCGTTGTGGACGTGACACACTAGTATCAGAGTAATTGTTTAAACACCTAGCCTCTATGTGAAAAAGGGACCTTATGTAGTAATATTAAAGTTAATATCAAGATTATTAATGTGTTTGTTAATAAATTTTTCGTGTGCACAACATTAACAGTAGAAAAAAGGTCATTACAACAAAGTAAAGAAGGAAACAAGCTAAAGGATCTGATTTAGCAAGTTGAGCAATCATCATGGATTATGCACAAGATCCCTAGGATCACACAAAAGGTGTCATGGGAGATGATGTGCCTAGTGGTAACACATAAACATAGTCTAATGGAAGGAGGGTGGAAATCACACCTTTGCATATGGATTAAGCTATGAGGAGTTTCAATGAAAGACTGAATAAGGAACAGGAGGAACAACATCAAATCAACGCTGCCATACTATGAAGCCTGACAAAACTTCAACATGAATCGTATCAGGGACCAAATTAGAATAGTGGCAGTAAGGATGGAAAGAGTGTGAGCAGTCACTCGAGGGGAAGGTCATGATGCCAAGAAAGAAGCGAGTGCAAAAGGAGAAGGATAATTTCTCCATCATGCACTTTGAGAAACGAATTAAGTAGATCATAAAGATCATCAGATAGTTCAATGCATTCAACCCAAATATCCAAGAGAAGGAATCCTCGTAAAGAGAATTCCTATGTGGAATTCAAGAAGATAAAGCCACCTACGTTTGACAGAAAAAGCAACTATGGACATGAAGCCGAGGCATGGCTCCTCAGAATGAAAAAGTACTCCAATATTTGTGAATTTTCCTGGAATGATAAGCTAGGATTTCCATCTTTAATATGAATGGAAGAGATTTGATTTGGTGGGAGAAACTCTAGCAAGTGAAATACCTCAAAGAAAGAAGGATTGGCTAGAATAAATTTGAAAAGCATTTCAAGCGGAATTATTTTTTTGAAAGATAGGATGACAATAAGAGCAAGGAGTTTCATGAGTTGAAGCTAGGACAAATGACAATAAAGGAATATGTGAATAAATTCCTAGAGTTACTCTGTCATGTGGATTTTATACGGAATGAGAAGGCAAAGACTCATATATTCTTAAGTAGGCTTCCCCACAATTAAAGAAACATAATTGAAATCGTGGAGCCCAAGACATTGGTGATTCTATTTGTAAGTCTATGCATTGCTACGATAAGAGAAAGGGAATATTTGAGGAGCATCAAGCAGGAAGAGGAAACCCCAAAGGCATGTTTGATCCAAGGAATAAAGAGTTTAGATATGTACCCTATAAGAATTAGTAGAGGAATGTCTGACATGAACATCAAATGCAAGGCAGATTCCAACGCACTATGCCAAGTGCAAGAAGTTCGAGAGAACTAATACAATGTTATGGATGTGGAGAGAATCATAAGATGTATGATTTCCCTCATAGGAAATAAAAACCATTGAGGATCCTTAACATTGAAGGGGCAGCCACCGTAGAGTACATTGCCAAATTGGCTCTTAGAATTTATGCAGTTTTGAATGGTCATTAGGCAGACCATCAAGCCATAGTGGTTGAATTTGGAGGTAATATTGTTGCACAATTTGTTTCTATTTTAATAGTCTTAGTATCTAGTCATGGTATACTTATCCTAATATTATTGATGTCTCTACGCTTAAGAAAAGCAAACATGGAAAGTTGTGGCTAGTCCAGTTAACCATAGGGACAAAAAGGAAAATAAGTGAAGGGTTAGAAGGATGTCCATTAACGTCAGATAATTTTTCCTACACAACAAATTTGAACATCCTACCATTAGGATTGTATGATGCTCATATAAGAATGGATTGGCTAGAAAAGCACCACGCCAAGCTTTATTGTTATGTTAAGTCTCTTGAATTCCTTGACGATGAAAGCAAGGCTTAGATTGTGAAAGGTGTGCTAAAAAGGGTTTTGATAAGGCAATTTTTAGCGTTGCAATTAGGAAGATACTTCAAGAAGAACTTTTAGGTGTATGTAGTTGGTTTATCAGAAGTCATGGCGGGTATATCTCCAACACTCGAAGATTTCCTAGCACTGGAAGAATACGAGGATGTATTTCCAAAAGAGGTGTTGGGACTACCACCCAAAATATATATTGATTTTATTATCAATCTAGTGCAAAGCGCAACCTGAGTGTCTAAATCCCCTTACATAATGAGCAGTCCAGAGTTGGTAGAGTTGAAAATGAAGATCTAAGAATTAATCGACAAGAATCATATTAGATTGAACATGTCCTCGTGGGGTTCTCCAGTGCTATTCGTTAAGAAGAATGATGGAACCATTCGACTATGCATTGACTATAGACATCTCAATAAGGTCATAGTCAAGAACAAGTATCTATTACCCATGATAGATGATATATTTGATTAGATAAATGGAGCCATAGTATTTTCTAAGATTGACTCATTTCAAGGTATAATTGGGTCATAATCAAGGAGGAATATCATAAGACAACTTTCAGGACATGGTATGGCCACTATGAATTCACTGTTGTGCTATTTGGTTTAACCAATGCATTGACTATGTTCATGTTCCACATGAAAAATGTGTTTAGCGAGTACTTCGATAAGTTCATCTTTGTATTCCTAGATGACATCCTCATATATTCCATGAATGAGGAAGAGCATGCATAGGATATCAGAAATGTATTCCAAGTGCTTTAGGAGCATTAGTTTTATGCCAAGCTTAGCAAATGTTGTTTCTATGAGAAGAAGATTCAATATTTAGGTCATGTTATTTTAACAAAGGGAATTTCGGTAGACCCTTATAAGATTGAGACAATAATTGTTGACTAAAATGTCATTAATGCCAATAGTTGTGTCTTGTGCCCCTTGAGGAGCCCCTAAGGGTTAGTAGTCGGTTAGTAGTTGTCAGTATCAAAGGAGACCTTTTGAACTTTTCCAAGCCCATGTCCAAAGCTCTTGGAGTCCTTGGGACAATGGAAAAATCCCTGTCAACCCATTGGTATGTTTAGGTACCACCTAAGCTGTATTTCGGTCCCTAGGCCCACAAACTATGCCCTAGTACCCTAGAAAGTGTCTTTGGTGGGTTGAAGAAGTTTTAGAACTTCAAATAAGCCAAATGACCAATTTTGTGGTCATTTGTGTTTTAATGAGGCTATGGTACCCTAGGAGAAGTCCTTGGACCCACACACTTTGATGGTCATGATGACGGGGTCCTTGGTACTGTGATGCACCCTTAATGGCTAGTAGAGCACACTCTTACATGTGGTGACATTGATGACTTAACAACAAACCCTAGAAATTTTGTCAAGTGGTGAGGTTGACCATTAACAAAAAGAAATAAAAATAATAATCTTAAAATGACTTACCTTTGGAACCTTGCTACCACACTAGAACCCTTGTGTCTCCTTGATAATGTTAATGTCAGCCTCATGAAGTGTTGTTGAGAGTTAAAACAAAAATTAAAAATAATAAAATTTTATTTGACGTCCCCTTGAAATTCAACCCTAGTTCCATGCTCTCTCAACTTCAAGATGGCATATTTATACACAAAGGTTACCATAACAATTATCATCAACGAAGGAAACAAACAAAGAGTGACTGAGGCAACTAAGATCCGGTTCTTCCACAAAGATATATTTCGGGGTTTACATAGTTCAAGGATTGAATTTTTTGTGGATTGAAGGTTGAAAGTTTGAACATTTTTTACACAAGCCTATTTTATCCGAGTTTTCACAGCCTTGAAGGTCTTCAAACATTCCGACTTTTCACAAATTTTGAAGGCTTTCAAACAGTCTGAGCAGGTGACCTTCCTTCTTAGCAAGTTTTGGTATCTTTTGGGTTTTATTAACATATACACAATCCCGAATTTGACTCTTCCTCAACATATAAACAATCCCAAATTTTGAGGTCATCCACAACATATACTCAGTCCCGAATTTGACTCTTCCTTAGCATATAAACAATCCCGAAATTTGAGTGCATCCATAGTATATACACAGTCCCAAATTTGACAGAGGTATAGGTATTCTGCAACATATACACAGTCCGAGGTTGGTATTTTTTGGGGTATTCCACAATAGACATACACAACCCAAGTGTGGAGTCTAAAAATATTGACATGCACTACTTATGTAATGTATGATCACTCAATCCACTATGATGATGATGATTCATACTTGATGATACACTATGATGATGCAGATTTGATGATCATTGAAAGCAAAGCATAAGTACTTAGTTAGTGTGTATGTATGATTAGGTGTACAATGATGTACATGAACAGTGTTTGGCAGTGAAATGACTTATTCGTAATTTGATTATACAGTGATGACTTGGCAGTGATAAGGTACTAAGGTGTGAGGAGAGGTTTTAAGCAGCAAGTTTAGTGATTGGTTTTGATAGGTCCACAAGTTCAATCTTCTTCTTCTTTAGGGAGATAGGGTGGTGCTAGGGCTCATAATCTTGTGAGTTAAGTTGTTGTAGCAGTTTTTTAGTTGCAGCTGACAAAGCCTAAGGGGTTGTAGCCCCTTCTAGTTGTAGCTGAAAAGTTGTATTAAATTTGTTACCCCAGTTGTTTTTGGGTCAAATTTATTGTTTAAAAAGGCTTATGTGGTTTTACCCCTAGGACTTGGGTTTCCACATCAAAATATTGTGTACTGTGCATTTTGTTATTTTCATGTAGATTGATGATATGCTATGATTGGTTATTAACAACTTGCTCTTGATTAAATTTTTTAATATTGTGCAAATACCGATTCACCCCCCTCTCAATATTTCAACAATTGGTATCAGAGCGAGGTTCCTTGAAAATAGTCTAACCACTGGAAGGAAGTCATGGGTAAGCTTTCTAAACAAAGTAAAAGTGGATCACCCATGTTTGATGGGACCAACTACGCATTCTGGAGCATAAGGATGAGAGCCTACGTGGAAGCTCAATGAGTGGAGATATGGAAAAGTATCAAAATGGGTACAAGGTACCAAAGACCATACCAACCGATCCAAATGAGTTGATTCGATACAGTAAAAATTCAAAATCCAAAAACCACATTCTGGTTGCTTTAGATGAATTAGTCTTTGCCAAAGTGATGGAACTATGCCTCTGCAAAGGAAATGTGAAACAAGCTCCAAACCACATATGGAGGAGATAGTGAAGTCAAGGAAGCCAAACTTCAGACGTACATAGGACAATTTAAACATCTAAGGATGAATGAGGACGAAGACATCCCAACCTATATTCTTCGACTTGATCAACTTGTGAATATCATTAGAGGTTTGGGTGAAGAAGTTGATGAGGCCATAGTTGTTCGAAAAAATCTAAGGACTCTTCCCAAAAGGTTCAATCCTAAGATCTCCGCCCTATAATAAAGAACATATATGAACACTATGACTGCATATCAGCTACATGGGACTCTTGTGGCCTATGAAATTAGAATTGAAGATGAGGACACATCTAGAAAGGAAGCAACATTCAAAGTCTCCTCCAAATAAGTTGGGAAGAGCAAATGAACAATGGGCAAGCCAACAAGTGATGATTTTGATGATGAGGAAATAACTAACTTTGTCGGAAGTTGAAGAGAGGTACTAGGAAATATAAAGGTAAGTTACCTCAAATGTTTTTCATGTGGAAAGATAGGTGATTTTGCTTCTAAATGTCAGTATGCAAAGAGCTCATATAGTGATGAAGATGGCAAATTCAAACCCTACAAGAAGTACAATAATTACAAGGATAAGAAAAGAGGTAAGTTCACAGAGAAGAAAAGTATCTATACAAAAAGGAACAATAGTTCATCCACGGAGGACTCCGAGAATGACAGTGACAGTGACAACGATAATGACAGTGAACTAGAGAAGGTACTCTTTATGGAAATAAACTCAAATGAGGTTCTTAATAGTGATTAAGAATCTAAATTTGAAGGTGAGGTAGATCTTGAAGCATAACTCATAAGTGCCTTGAAGGAACTAAATAAATATAGGAAAGAGAACAAAGTGCTTAAGGAAGAACCACAAGGGTTTGAACAAATCATTATTGATTTGAAGGTTAAATTAGAAGAATCCCAAAAAATTGAAGACTCTCTTACTGAGCAACTGATGGAAAACTTTGAAGAAAAGGAAAATCTTGAGGCTAATATAGTATCTCTAAAAATCAAATTACAGACAAAAGATATATGCAAGAGTTATGAAAAAATATCCAAGATTCTAGGACAGATCATCAACAATCAAAAGCCATTTTTTGACAAGATTGGTATAGGATACAAGAAAAATACCGACGAGGCTTCAAACTCAACGAAAAATAGTAATGAAGAGAAGCCGAGAAGCTATATAGAGTTTGTCAACGACTCCACTAATGAAGAAGAGAACACAATTTGAACCAAAACAATCCATACCAAAAGGGGGGCCAACAAAAAGACAAGATCTCAGAAGGACAACTCCTTCATTTGTTCTCAGGTATGGACATTTCTTTTATGGGTATTGATTTACATGTGGAAAATTTGGACACAAAGCTGTAAACTGTTTCAAAGAAGAAATTTTGAAACAAGGAATAACCCTACAAGCCTCGGATGGACACAATACAATAACAGATTTGGTCCCTTGAGATCAGAAATAGAATGTTACAAGTGTAACAACTTTGGACATATAGCCAGAGAATGCAGAATGAAGATACCAACAATAAGAAATGAGGAAAGGTCCAACAATCAAAAGGGGGAACATCACAAGGTATGGATCAAACACAAGGACAACTTAAATAATTATGAATGTGGAATTTCTCTTCAAGCCCAGAATAACAACATTGGTGAATGGTATGTTGATAGCGGTTGCTCCAAGCATATGACATGTAACAAAAGTGCTTTTGTTAATATTGAAAAGGATAAATGATTTGTCTCTTTTGGAAATAACAATTAAGAAAAAGTATTGGGGAAGGGCATAGTAAATCTTGGAAGTAAAAACTCCCCGACTGAAACGTCTTGCTTGTAGACAACATGAAGCATAATCCACTGAGCGTTAGTCAAATGTGTGATCAAGGACATCAACTCCTATTCAAATCAAAAGAACTCAGAATAAGGAAACAAGGATTAGGAAACTTACTAGACACAACCACTAGGACTCCCAACAACATATACGTGTTGGATAAGATTGAGTTCAAGAAATGTTACTTGGGAAAGGAGGATGAAAGCTGGTTTTGGCATAGAATAATGGAGCATATACATTTTGACAACTTGTTCAAAATATAAAAAAACCAATTAGTTCATAATATGCCGAAAGTTACGAAGCTCACTAACACTGTATGTGAACACGGTCAACATGGAAAACAAACAAGAGTCAATTTCAAGACAAAAGAGCGCTCTTCTACAAAATCGTTGGAGCTTGTTCATACTGACTTATGTGGGCCAACAAGGAGCAAAGGAATAAATGGTGAACAATATTTTATGCTACTTATTAATGACTATACCAGGATGACTTGGGTATGTCTTCTCAACAGGAAGTCAGAAGCTTTTGGATGTTTCAAAACTTTTAAGGAACCGGTTGAGAATGAAACAGGAACACGAATCAAGTGCCTCGGATCCGATAATGGTGGAGAATTCACTTCATATGAATTCAACAAGTATTGTGAAGAGAACGAAATAAAAAGATAGTTTTGAGTAGTTAGAACACCTTATCAAAATGGGGTTGTTGAAATAAAGAATAAATCAGTAATGGAGATGGCTAGGACCATGTTGAATGAATCTAAGTTGAATGATAAATTTTGGGGACAAGCAGTTCATATAGCAGTACACATCATGAATAGAGGATTACTCAGAAGCAAACATGATAAAATTCCGTAGGAGCTATGGACAGGAAGAGCGACAAACGTATGGCACTTCAAAATAATTGGAAGCAAGTGCTACATCAAAAGAGAAGATAAGAAGATTGGAAATTTTGATTCTCTAGTAGACGAGGGAATATTCATTGGATATTCATCCAAAAGGAAGGATTGCAAATGCTACAATTTGAGACTAAACAAGATAATCGAAAGCATCAATGTGAAAATAGATGAGACCATACTAACATCATCTAGAGAAGACCTAGAAGAATCAGACGATGAAGAAAAGGAAGTTTTTGATAAGAAATAAACATAGGAAATTAAAATTGGAAGAACAACTAGATGAGAATGAAGAAAGACTTATGGAAGATGAAGAAGATAATCAACCAATTGTGGGATAAGAAGAACAGAAGGATCAACAGATCCCTAGGACCCTAAGAACTGGTACTAAAAGAACCATCCATCAGATCTAATTATTGGTGATAAAGATGTCAGAATAGGAACTAGAAGAAGAGAATCTGGAATAAATGAGAAGGTACACTTCTACCTATTATCTACAATTGAACCAAGAACTTTTGTAGAGGCCAGTATAGATGAGAATTCAGTCAAAGAAATGGAAGAAGAATTAGATCAAATTGAGAAAAATGAAACATGGGAACTCATTCCTAGACAAAATAACAAGAATGTGATTGACACAAAGTGGGTTTTCAAAAACAAAATGAATGAATATGGATAGGTAATAAGAAATGAGGCTTGATTGGTTTGTAAAGGCTATGCTTAAATCAAATGAATGGACTTTGAAGAAACATTTGCACCAATATCCAGAATGAAAGCTATCAGAATGATATAGGATTATGATTTCTTCAAAGACATCAAAGCGTATCAAATGGACGTAAAATCATCTTTTCTGAATGGGGAATTAGAAGAAGAAGTATACATCAAAAAACCAGAAGGGTTTCAACTTTTGGAAAAGGAGGACCATGTATGCAGACTCAAAAGGGATTTATATGGCCTAAATCAAGCCCCTAGAGCTTGGTACTCCAAATTGGATAGATACTTATGACAACAACGCTTTAAGAGGGGAAGTGCAGACATCAATTTGTACATCAAACAAGACTATGATAACATACTCATCATTCAAGTATATGCTGATGATATAATCTTTGGAAGTGATGATGATTCACTAAGTCAACAATTTGCTAAGGATAGGCAAAAGGAGTTTGAAATGTCTTTGCTTGATGAATGGACCTTCTTCTTCAGATTTCAAATATATCAACGAACAGAAGGAATTTTTATTACTCAGATAAAATACATCAAGGAAATGTTAAAGAAATTCAAGATGGAATATTGTAAACCTGTGAGTACTCTTATTATCACCGACTGTAAGCTAAATAAGGAAGATGAATCTAAAGAAGTTGATCAAAGGATTTATAGGTCAATTATTGGTAGTCTACTATACGTAACAACCTCAAGGCCAAATGTGATGGAAGTCATTGGACAAGTTGCAAGATTCAAAGCTACTCCAAAGGAAATTCACATTATTGCTGTTAAAAGGATCTACAAATATCTTAAAGGAACTATGGACTTTGGACTTTCATATTCAAAAGGAAATAAAATAACATTTGTACCTTATTCAGACATAGATTGGGCAGGATGTGTTGACGACAGAAGAAGCACTAGTGGAACAACATTTTTCCTAGGAAGCTGTCTAGTATCTTGGTTGAGCAAAAATCAATATTTAGTTTCCTTATCAACAACCAAAGCAAAATATATAGCAGCAACAACTTGTTGTACTCATAGTCATTAGATGAAACAAAATCTGCAATACACACACATGGCATGTGATGAGCCAATTCCAATTCTATGTGACAATATGAGTGCCATCGGTATCTCCAAGAATCCAGTTATGCACTCCAAGACCAAGCATATTCCTATCAAGTTTCACTTTATTTGGGAGCAAGCCACATATTAGAATATCAAGTTGGAATATATTGGGACAAAGTAACAAATTGCAGACATTTTTACTAAGCCTCTCCCAAGAGAGACCTTTGAGTACCTCTGAAGAAAAATGGGAGTCATATTACCTCCTAATTGAATTAACTTAGTTTTATTTTATAGGAAGAGAAGTGACACTACAAGGAGAACCCTTCGCCATTAATGCCAAAGGGGGAGAAAAGGTTGAGCAAAGGGGAGACTTGTGAACAAAGGGTGCCTATTCTAAGGGGGAGATTTGAAGTTGCCATCAATGAAAAATGGGGATATTGTTGACTAAATTGTCATTGATGCCAACAATTGTGTCTTGTGCCCCTTGAGGAGCCCCTAATGGTTAGTAGCCATTCAGTAGTTGTTAGTATCAAAGGAGACCTTTTGACCTTGTCTAATCCCAATTCTGAAGCCCTTGGAGAGGCCTGGGACAATGGAAAAATCCTTGTTTACCCATTGGTGTGTTTAGGTATCCCCTAAGTTGTATTTTTGTCCCCAGGTCCACAACCTATGTCCTAGTACCCTAGAAAGTGTCTTTGGTGGGTTGAAGAAGTTGTAGAGATTCAAATAGGCCAAACATACCATTCTGCGGTCATTTGTGTTTTAATGAGGTCACGGTACCATAGGAGAAGTTCTTGGACCCACACATTTTTTATGGTCATGATGATGGGGTCCTTGGTGCTATGATGCACCCTTGATGGCTAGTAGAGCACACTCTTACATGTGGTGACAATGATGACTTAACAACAAACCCTAAAACTTTTGTCAAGTGGTAAGGTTGACCAGTAACAAAAAGAAATAAAAATAATAAACTTAAAATGACTTACCTTTGGAACCTTGCTACCGCACTAGAACCCTTGTGTATCCTTGAAAAGTTTAAGGTTGGCCTCATGAAGTGTTGTTGACTGTTAAAACAAAAATTCAAATAAATAAAATTTTATTTGACCTCCCCTTGAAAGTCGGCCCTAGTTCCATGCTCTCTCAATGTCAAGGAAGTGTATTTATACACAAAGATTACCATGACAATTATGATCAATGAAGGCAACAAACAAAGAGTGATTGTGTTGGGTAAGACCCGGTTCTTCCACAAAGATATATTTTGGGGTTTACACAGTTCGAGGTTTGAAATTTTTGTGGGTTGAAGGTTAACAGTTTGAACAATTTTTACATAGCCCTAATTTATTCGAGTTTTCACAACCTTGAAGGTATTCAAACAATCCGATTTTTCACAAATTTTCAATGTTTTCAAACAGTATGAGTTGGTGGCCTTCCTTCTTAGCAAGGTCTGATATCTTTTGGGTTTTATCAGCATATACACAGCCCCATATTTAACCCTTCCTAAGCATATAAACATTCCCAATTTTTTAGGTCATCCATAGCATATACACAGTCCTGAATTTGACTTTTCCTCAACATATAAAAAGTCCCAATTTTGAGGTCATCCACAGTCCCAAATTGGACAGAGGTTGATGTCTTTCTTAGCATATACACAGTCCGAGGTTGGTCTTGTTTGGGGTCTTCCACAAAAGACATACACAACCCAAGCACAAAGTCTAAAAATATTGACATGCATTGCTTGTGTAAGGTATGATCACTTAGTATACTATGATGATGATACATACTTGATGATACACTATGATGATGATGATGCATACTTGATAATACACTATGACAATGATGATGCATACTTGATGATGCATACTTGATTATCAGTGAAAGCATAGAAGAACTACTTGGTTAGTGATTGTGTATGATGATGTGTACAATGATGTACATGAACAATGTGTGGCAGTATAATGACTTATCATTAATTTGATTATACAATGATGACTTGGCAGTGATAAGGTACTGAAGTGTGAGCAGAGGTTTTCGATAGTAAGTTCAGTGTTTGGTTTTGACAGGTCCATAGGTTTAGTATTCTTCTTCTTCATGGTGACATGGTGGTGCTAGGGCTCACAATCTTGTGACTTAAGATGTTTTAGTAGCTTGTCAGTTGCAGCCGATGAATCCTAAGAGGTTGTATCCGTTTCTAGTTGTAGCAAAACATTTGTATTAAAATTGTTACCCCAGTTGTTGCTGGGTCAAATTTACTGTTTAAAAACGCTTTTGTGATTTTACCCCTAGGACTTTTGTTATTTTCATGTACATTGATGATATGCTATGATTGGTGATTAGAAACTTGCTCTTGATTAAATTTTTTAATATTGTGCAAATATTGATTCACCCCCTCTCATTATTTCAATAATAATAAATTGGTATATGCCCAGGAATGTGACAAACGTTCGATGTTTCATGGGTTTAGCAGGATATTATAGGAGATTCATCAAGGATTTCTCCAAAGTGGTGCATCATATTATGCCGTTGCAGAGAAAAAGGATGCAAATATTGCATGGTATGAGTGAGCAAAATTTCTAACTCATGAAGCAATTGCTCATGAGTTCCCTTATTCTAAAGATTACAGATCGAGATAAATATTTTATGTTATGCATAGACGCTTGTATCAAAGGGCTTCGAGGAGTACTTATGAAGGAATGAAATTTGATATGTTATGAGTCATGGAAGTAAAAGGGATGACATTTGATTAGATATCCCAATTGAATGCGATCTTAAGATCAAGCATGTCAAAGGCAAAGAGAACAAGATTTCCAATGCGCTTAGCAAGAAGTATCATGTACATCCATGAGCTTGCGTTGCACAAACCTGAGAGAACGAGTCAGTAGAGTCACGAATTAATATGAGAAGTACGTGCAAGTGAGTGCCAGACTTAGGCAAGGATAACCAGACAAGAAGTACGATGGTTAGCTACGGGAACAATATGGAATTTTGTTGTTCTAAGGATGATTATACATTCCAGACAAAGCATAATTGAAAAAAGCTAGAAATGTATGAGATTCATCAGGAACCATACTTAGGTCACATGGTATATCAAAAGACTGTGAAAGCCATAAGAAAGTAGTATTTTTGTCCATTGATGAAGAAGGATATCACACAGTACATAGCTATATGTCAGAAGTGCCAATAACGGAAAGTTGATCACCAACACTTAGTCAGATTATTACAACCAATGTCTATTCTAGAGTGGAAGTGGGAAGAAATATATATGGATTTCATCACAGGATTGAAAATGACAACAAAGTAGCATGAATCAATCATGCTCGTGGTAGAAAATCTAGTGAAAGGATCGCATTTCATTCCATCCAGGTCAATGTAGAAGACTGATGGCTTTGTGTAGATCTTCATGAAGGAAATTTTCAAGTTACATGGATCATATAAGTCAATAATCTAAGATAGATATGTGTTGGAGGAGCCTAAGTTGGCCAACCAACTAGGTCCTCCGGTTGAATACTTGTCTTCACCTATACACATCGTGTCGATCAGTTGAACCGACAAGTAGTTATGTAACTACTTGTAAAATTATATAAATAGGCTGGAGAGATGGATATAGATAGAAGTTTGTATCTTATGTAATCATCTCTGTTTGTGTTCTTGATGAGTAATAGAAAAGAATTGTTGTTCCATCCTCCATTACTTGTATCATTGCTCTTGATTAAGTAATCTATACTATGAATCACCTGTAACTATGCAATCCACTCAACTACAACATTCATTCCATTTCTGATGATACATGCATAAGATGACAGTGAGCATGACCCAACGATATCAGAGCAAGAGGTCCAGGAATGGTGGGAGATAAAGATAACAAACTTTCTACAAAACTATGCTAGAAGAAACAAGTTGAATATCGCTCAAGCAAGAGAGAAATTATATTCTGAGGCGCATGAAAAGTTTGTTGAAACTGTAGCGTTCTCATTGAAGAAAATCTTGGATGAAAATACCTGCAAATGAAAAAGAGTGACAATTACTTCAAACACTAACTAGAGGATGCCGTACAAATCTATCAGAGTGGTGCAAAAGAATTATCAACGAATTCTGTGAAAAGCGTGCCATTAAAGAATGAGTTTTTATTGACAACGTTGAAAAAAGGTTATATAACGTGATATCCAAAAGATTGAATGAGAAAATAGGAGGAAGTGATGCGAATAGATAAGGGAGCACGCTGGTGAGCTCCAAAAGGAAAGATAGTCAGGTGTAGTGATAGAAACAAAAGGAAATCCGCCGGAGTCGAGTCGAGCTAAACATAAATATGGCATTGATGAGGATCTGTCACCAATGGATGAAGACTTGTGGAGTGAGCATGGAAGATATATCCAAGTGAATATACCTGAGGCTATACATCCACATTCCCTGTTGCATATAACTCAGAGTGCCCAAGTGAAATACATTGTTGAGAAGATTTAGGTCTCCACGCTGGCCAATCAGGTATATGGAGTCGAGGGAATAATGAAGGAAATGAAGTCAACAAATTATTAATCCATCGACTGTAAGAAGGGAATTGGGTCACATTTCAACCCAAATTATCTAATCAAAATTTTCATATACGTTATTCAAATTGTGAAGAAGCACCTCCACAACCACTTCCAACATCGAGTATTTCATCAAATCAGTCGGAATCTACGAAAATAAGTATAATCCAGATCGAACAGAATTTCACCTAGGTATCGACATAAGCTAGAGAAGGAAATTGACATTTGATAGTCGGCGAAGAACTGACTGAAGCCGAATATAGTGTTGCTGAAAGTGAACAATGAGCGTTAATTCTTGTCAATACACCACTAGAGATAGTAGTTGTTGAAAACAACCATGAAATATGTCCAATTGCAGGAAGTAACCGACCATCACCACCCCGTACATTAGAAATTTAAGTTGTAGCATAAATGCACGTGTAACATCACACATTCCTCTCTATGAAGGAGACGAAGACCAAAAAAGACACTGATTTGTCTATGAATCAATATGGGAAGCCAACACCATTACCAACGAAGATAGACAAATGACACAATTTGCTAGTGCCCTACGAAAAAGAGCTCTCACATGGTATATGACCTAGATAAAAATAACCCCTATTACAACAAAAGGTAAGATAAAATAACGGTTCATGTCTTTCTTCAAAACTCCCAATGCAAAGCATCTCGCCGCTAAAAAGTTAAAAACCACTGCTCAAAATCCCATAGAAATTGTCAAGGAATACGATAAAAGATTCAAAGACTTGTTGAGCCAGATTGACTACAACATTGACAGGCACTTATGGATCCAATGGTTCGTGGTTGGATTACCACAAAAAAAAAAAAGGCACATCCATTTACATAACTTCAATACATATAAAGATGCATTGGTGAAAGCATTGCAAATCGAAATGAATGATGATTACCCTATAGCTCCAGTCGATCGATGCATCGAAGAACAACTTGAAATCATGTAGAAATCCATCCATGAAATAAGCCTCCGAGGATCCGAATTATGGTGTACAAAATGCTCGACAATAGACCATACAAAAGGTTATGGTCGACATGATGACCAACGACAAGACGTTCGTTTCGTATAGACAAAATGTTTCTGCAACATCTGTTAAGAGCATGACTCACATGCAATAAAATATTGTCCATACAATATGAAGAATGATCAAGCTCGTTGGTGTGCTATATGCGATGTCAAATCTCATTCCACAACAGGATGTCATCTAAACTTAAAGAATAAACATAACTATCAATTAGTATACCATACTAATACTATCAACCAAAGAAATGACATAAATGAAAAGAATGATAATTAGCAAGAATGATAAGAGAAACGACCAGAATGACATATATCAAAGATACAAAGTACAAATATATGAGTGATGTAACGACTAATTCAATCGACGAGGAGTATTCCAAGGGCAGGGTCAAAACAATAGAAGTTGAGAAAACCGACTGTGTCGACCTATATATTATTATACATGCCTCAACGAAGGACATCGTCATGCAGAGTGTCCCTATAAAGATCGAACAAATTTGAAATTTTTTACAAACTGTGGAGTAGGTGATTAGTATGGAGGGTTTCCCTACTATTCTTGAAAAGATTAATGAAAAAAATAATGTTAACATCTTTTCCAGTGTTCCTAAGTCCAATGTTATTAAAACTAAGAATCTTCAGATCGTAACTTGACAAGGAACAAAAATTGGTCTTGATAATCCGCAAATTAGTAAAATAAAAATTGAAGAGGATTATCTTAACCCTATTGGGAAAAAGCGATTGTACAATAATGC
This sequence comes from Pseudotsuga menziesii, assembly GCA_001517045.1. NCBI lineage: Eukaryota > Viridiplantae > Streptophyta > Pinopsida > Pinales > Pinaceae > Pseudotsuga > Pseudotsuga menziesii. Next base: position 497,456 of record LPNX010894988.1, read on the forward strand.
ATCAAAATTATTTCAAGAATTGACATCCCAAGAAGACCATGATGAATATCGACAAAAATCTTTTAATGAATTGCTGAGTTTAATAATCAAAGAGGAAGCCGTTACAAAATTAACATGCCTAATGTATAATATTAAAAGCAAATCTGTCAAAGAAAAGCAATCTAAGAATATATGCCAGCTAAATTAGAAAGATAAAAATGATGTAGATCTTCTGGTCGATTTGGAAATTGAAGGATACCATGTCCGACAAGTCGTTCTCAACTTTAGATCCCAGGTAAATATCATGACTACCTTGGTCGACCACAATTACATGAGTCGGGAATCTACCTAAAATTATCCAACCAATGACTAATTGAACCAATTGGTGTATGTAAAAACATCAACACATCCATCAAAGGCATACCGACCCAAGTCGAATTTGAAATCATCAACCCCAAGGAAGGATCCAACTCCTTCCCTGCACTAGTTGGGCGACCATGGGGAGGAAAATTGAAAGTATCAGTATCACTCGACAAAGAAAGAATCAAACTCAAAGGAGATGGGCATAAAGTTATTGTACCAATTCATCCATCACAAGGAGGTTCCTGGATAGAACCAATTGATGATGATGTCGACATACAAAAACTATATCAAGTAAATAACAATGAAGATTGTACTGAGCCAAACACACGAGGAGAACTGCATCTTGTAAATCCTGCATTGATTGGATACAATTTAGATGTTGAACTTTATGACTGGCAGATAGAAAACTACGAATTGCAAGCATGAGAATGTTGGACAATCGAAGACATCCCTAGAAAGAAAATACAACAATGTTTTTATGTCACTAACATTCCAAAGATTTTTAAAAGAAAAATCAGAGAATATCCAACTCTAGCACTGGCGAAAAACGAGTCGTTAACCATTACACCGCTGAGATACAAAGAATGAGAATTCCCATCTTCTCATGTCAAGGAATTTTCAAACAAAATAGGCGAACAAGGTCGATTTCATAGTTTGGTCGAGACATTTATATGAGAAGTTGGAAGATGGTGGGATACACTCAGTTGAGACTATAGACTTGGACCACATCATAGACATACTTTGTCGAAATATTTTGAGGAAAGAAACTCAAAGCACAAGCAAATGTTTGAACCTTCACTCTAGGGAAAGATACTGAGAAAAACATTGACATTTGTGAAAATTAATGGAGAATACTACACTACAAAGATGAAATAATCTGGCCGCACCTATTTCCAAATACACTCGACAACTTACCGAACAAATGGAACAAAATGGAAGAAGCAAGAGAAGATACATTCATATGGAAAGAACTGAAAGAAATTTTTTTCAACGAATTCAAATTCTCTGCATAGGATGAGTTATTAACCGAAGCAAGTAACTAAGTGAAAATTTTTCTATAGCCGACAAGTAGCAAAATACCAGTGGAGAATCAATGACATGTTCTATAGAGTGCTACATGTAACAAGATCAAGTCGATTGAAATCCAACATTCGAAGAAACTACAGTTGGAAACATACACAAAAAGGGAAAATATTCAAGTGAAAATAAGAACATCCATGCACTTCAAAGTTGGTTAGAACAATATTCAAAGTTGAAACTTCAGAGAAAGAGGATCCTAAAGGGTTGACAACAACAAAATTTCCATTGACATTTCAACAGTTTAAAGAAGGACACCATCAGATCATTGAAAGCAGAGCACCATAATGGATGGAAACAAAATAAAAGACAAAAGAAATACATATATCGAATGACGATATACCAAAAATGGAAAAAAATAGGTGATTACTTGAATGAATAAAAGACACCAGAAATTGTAAGTATATTGAAATAATTCCAAGATTTATTTTCCCATGACTACAAATATTTGAAAGTACTTGTGCAGGAAAAGGGGGAAATGAAGATCGACATCATACCATATGCAAAACCAGTCAAAAAAATACCATACAAGCTCGCACATAAATACAAGGAGATATTAAATAAAGAAATCGACAACATGCTCGCAACTAGATTTATATACCCCATTGATCAATCAGAGTGGGAAAACCCAATGGTTGTCCAACCTAAGAAGCACGATCTGACACAACTGCGAATCTGTATCAACTTCAAAGAACTCAATAAGGTAACACACATACCCATTTATGACTACTTTTACTAACGAAATTATTAATGAAGTTGCAGGACATGAATGTTATTTGTCGAGAGACGAATTTTCTGGATACAAGCAAGTACCTATTGTCGAGAAATATCAGAAGAAGAATACATTTTTATGCAAGTTTGAATTATTTGTGTATAAAGTTATGCCATTTGGATTGAAGAACGCACCAGCTGTAGTCTTAAGAAATGTTGTCAAATCTTTCCAAGACTATATCTACAAAACTATGGTTGTATACTTCGACGACTAGACGATATACTTCATGCTGAAAAATCATTGCAAATGGCTAAGACTCATGTTGGAGAGATGTTGACAGATACAATTATCGTTAAATATCAGGAATTGCATATTCACAACTCCAATAGGAATTCTGTTGGGACATGCTACGTGTAAAGAAGGTATCAAATTCAACTATACAAACAACAAAATAATTCTTGACTTGAAGCCTCTAGTCAATCCCAAGCAAGCCGGAATTTTGTTAGGAAATACAGGATACTAGAGAAAATTGATTCAACACTACTCTGACATGACATACCCCTTGGAAGAACTGTTAAAAGAAAATAAAGAGTACCAGTGGACTGACGAATGTGATGCATCATTCGACATATTAAAGAGGAAACTAGTTGAAGCACCCATATTAAGATTCTCAAGCTGGCCGATCAAATTTCATGTACATATAGATGCTTCATGAATATCAGTCGGTGTGATCCTAACACAACCTGGTGATGATGGAATGGACTACCCGAACGCATATAACATAAACATTTGGATAAGGAAGAAACAAATTACTCAATAACTGAAAGGGAAGCGCTAAGAATGGTGTTCACACTCCAGAAGTACCGACACTATCTGCTTGCTAACCCTTTTGTGTTTAACATAGATCATTAAGTGCTAAAATACTTGGTCAATAAACTCGTACATCACGAAATAGTTTTTCGATGGATGTTGTTATTCCAAGGGTCCGAATTCTAAGTCATAGTACAACCAGACAAAGCAAATGTCAGACTCAACCACTTATCGAGGATAGACGTGGGATAGACATAGGTGAAGAACCAATTGGAATTGAGGACGAGTTACCAGATGCTCACTTATTCAGAATTGAAGCTATGTCATCAGACCTAACAGAGATTACTCAATTCATAGAAGAAGGGAAAGGCTCAGAAGGAATGCTTGAAAAGAAAAAGAAGATCCTAACAATGAAAGTTGCACCCTGCATTATAGTAAATGAGTTCCTCTACAAGCTTGGACTAGACGATGTGCTTTCGACCATGAAAGACAAAGTATAATCATTGAAGCACATTTGGACCAGTGAGAGGAAATTTTCAAGCTGACACAAAAACAAGAGAAATTCAACATTAAGGATTATGATGGTCGATGCTACACATAGATTGTCGAGGATTTTTGAAAAAATGTGACCTTTATCAACGATTTGGACGACCTTTACCAAGCATGGAAGTTCCCCATAATATCAGTAAATCCAAGTCTAAAATTTGAAATATGGGGAATTGACTTCATTGGGCCATTTCCAATACCCGGTGGATGAATGGGAGCAAGGTATATTATCACCACAGTCAAATATCTTACTAAATGGGTAAAAGCATAACCTATCGAGACTTGTTCAAGTGAGATAGATGCTAAGTTTATATATGAAAACATTGCCACAAGATTTGGATGTTTACGACCAAGGGTCACATTTTGTCAACAAACCAATCTCCACCTTAACAAAATAATTCATAATTGAACATCGAAAGAGCACAACATATCATGCTCAATCAATTGGCGTAATAGAAGCTTTAACAAAACATTAACCAAAGGCCTAACCAAAATATGCAATATTGACAAGGATGTATGGGATGATAAAATACTTGCAGTGCTATGCGCATACATAACATCTTACAAAATATTGACATGTTAGATCCCATTCAAACTGGTATATGGATAAGAAGCCGTCATTCCCTTGAATTTTTTCCAACAAGTACCTATGATCGCTTAATTACTACATATTGATGTCAAGCACACCAGAAAAGAAATACTAGCACAACTATAAACTCGAAGAACGCTGTTAAATAGCAATACATTATCAAGAAATCCAAAAGAAATAACAAAAATCTTGGCATGACAGGAACATAAAGAACAGGAATATCTTGGCCGACAATCTCACATTACTTTACAATAACCGAGTAAAAGGGAAGCTTAAAAAGTTTCATACCGAATGGATGGGTTAGTATGTTGTCGAAGAAATCAATGCCAACGGATCGGTTCGACTGAAGACATTACAAGGAAGCGTGTTTTAAAATCTTGTCAATGGTGGCCGATTAAAACGTTACAAAGCATAAGAAAAAAAATCAGTTTTACCCACTATTGCAAGAAAAGACACATAAGCAAGGAACTGAAGCAAATATGTTGGAAAGCACATCATGACTAGAGAATGGAGAGACAATACTGAGAAGGGCGTTGCAAGAAGTCGCAGACCACAAAATTCAAAGTACGATCAACGACACAGGATGCATAGACAGGAAGGAACAAATTGACAAGGAGTTGTATAAAGAGATTCCCAAATGCACCGACGCGAATTCGACAAATGAAGCATAATACATCGACACCACAACAATGAAGAGAAAAAGTTCAATTCAAGTCATCAAGAAACACGACACTTAGAATAGAAAATTTGAAATGCTTTGGAAGAAGTACCGACAAACTATCATTCAAATTTAAGTCCTTCACCAAACCCGCAATTAATGTCGCCACCCACTACTCACTCTCATGTGCAAGAAAACTACACTATAAATACCAGAATATAAGAGACTTGGATGTTATTCTACCAAGAACATGAGAATCGGAGCACCGAGACGTCTGAACCTGTAGATCAAATTTTTGTACTAGAGAATCTCTACCAGCAAGATGGCACTAAATAAATCTCAAACAACCACTAGATCCACGACTACCAAAACCAGACAGTTAGAAAAATATAACACACCACTTGAGATTAGATTGTAGAATATACGTAACTCCAAAGTAGTTGAACAACAATGGAAAAAAATTTGGAATGAAATCATCGGCTAAGGGACCGAAGCATACTATCGATGGAGAGAAGAAGCCCAAAAACTAAGATCCAATACCATTCTGAGCTACATGAATGCACCATTGATGGACAATTTCACTGGACTGGAATAAATCATTGCTCATTTCATTATAATTTGTTACCATAATGGGAAGTTATATTTCGACACAATTGTTGAGAATAACAGTTCCCTAATCAACCAAATTACCGGATTATCAAACATAGGGGATATAGTACCCATTTGTCCAAATCCTACAGTAGTGAAAGAATTCATCGGTACCCCCGCAGGAAACAACTCTAGAGGATTGGTGGTCAATAAGATAATATATGGCTCACGCAAGATAGCAGTGCGAGTCATGTCAACCGCGTTAACAAGCACTGGTCGAGGATCCGACCTTAAACTTGACATGCTTGAGGAAGTACAAAACATAGCAGCATGAAGGAAAGTGTATTGATGGGTCGAGCACCTAGCAAATATTGTCATAAGTATTTCCTACAAGTGCTAAGAAGACGGATCACACATTTATTATCCATCACTTATAATTTGGCTCGCCATGGATCATCTATGACCAGTAGGTGACAAATACTTCATAGTGCAGAAAGGACCAGCCATGTGAAACTTTTTATTATTTGGGCCATGCAAATGTCGACTTGGTGCCACAACAACCAATATTTGGTTGGACAACTGGTTCCAAGCCCTAAAAGTTCAAACAACTAGATGGAGAGTTCCCCAAAATGTTCGACGAAGTCTATTACTGACTGCACACATCCAACTAGCCTTAGATCATATGTTGGTTTGGTACTTCGAAGGAGCAGCTGGAGCAGCGAAGGAACTCAAATTCTACCGTACAGTTGAACAAATATTTTCATAACTTAGCTGACAGTCCAAAATAAGTATGAAAATACCACCACTAGCAAAATGTGTCAACCATCCAATGGACAAACCTTTGATATATGCTGAGAAGGAGGAGGACTATGAAGTTCGACTTCACCTGAATACATTAACCCTCTACCTCGACCAGATCGATGACATCAACCCCTTGGGGGTTGCAATAAAAACACAACAACAACAACAAGATAGAGAGGAACATTCAAAGGAGAGTACTTTTTCGGATACTATGTTGCCGGAGTATGCACTAACAAATGAGAACATTCGTCGAGTTGCTGGCGAAATATTTTGAGCTTGACATAATAGAAACAACAAGACACATGGGAAATTGAAGCAGAATATTATGCTTCAGGAGCTGACAAAAGATGACAATGTTGAGTTGTTCGAAAGTGCCACACAAATACTAGAAGACGTTGCACAGAACAATATCTCTGTAGAGGAATAACCAACAAAAATTTTCACACAATAAGAACAATAAAAGGTTCAAGCAGAGGTACCATCGCTAAAGAAAGTCAAATTTGCTACTGAACCACATGTCGATCTCACTCAGAGTTCGTCACATCCCTAGTACTTGTTGTCTAAGAAGAGATCATACCATCTCTTTAGCTACTGAGCCTTCTACCCTCATCCCCAATTTTGTACATCAGCTACCCGCTCCCCTAGGAGCTAGAATTCAAACCAATTTTGACTTACAAGAGTTCATCAACCAGTTGCCCTCAATCCTCCTCGACTGAAAAATAATGATCATTAAGAAACCTATCGTAGCTGAATTAGGGTAGAAGTCTACCTTAACCCTGTCTAATTCTAACTTACCCAAGCTACCACCACCCACCACCACTAAGCCACCAATTGTCAGGTATTTCAAAACTATCTTGCAGAAAAACACCAAGTTGAATAGTAACATTTTTGCGCAGCGATCCACATCTTTCACTCCTCGTCGTGTCAAGGATCCGTCTCTAGCACCATTCCAACCTCTATTAGTAAAACCACTTCCATCCAGCCCCGCTATCCCCCCTTCAGAAAATGTCCCTAGCATCCTAGAATCGTCTTCTGGATCTGTGTCAACAAGAAATTTCCAAATACCCTTGTCAGAAGACAACTTGACCCCAGCTAACAACCCCAACTTACCTCCACCACCTCCGTAAGAATTTCACACAACATACATTCCAACTCCACCTTCGTAATAATTTCACACAACATACATTCCAACTCCACCTCCTACCTCTTCACCAACCCCCCCTAATACCACTGACTTACTTCCACTTATCCGTGCCAACACTACTAATACAATGCCAGCCGTAGAACATAGTCAAGACTCACCAGCAACAACAAACAAAGAAAAAGCAACTGAAAAATAGAAAGAGACAGAAAAACAGAATGACAAGTATCATAAAAAAGGAAAAGGAAGGAAAGGAAAGAAAAGAAAAAACAAGACAAGGAAAAATAGAAGCAAAAACAACACCTCCATCACCTCCAACATCAACCACGTCTTCTTCTATGCTTAGATCAATTCAGCCTGGTTGCTACATTTGACCCCTGTCAAGCAAAAGAGGAAGAAATAGATCTTCTTACAGATGCAATCAACCACGAATACAAACACATAAGAATGGAAGCAAAAGAGAACATTGAAATATTACAAGAAGAACAATCAAATTTTTTGACTAAGTGTGAAAACTTAGTCCAACAGATTATACCAATCCCGTCGAGCAACAACATAGAAAACCCTCTTGGCATGGCTTACACATTGTTTGAAAGTGTTGTGTCGACCCTCCAAGAACAATTGAATAAGAAACGCCAGGATCAGGCCGAAGAAACCTCTATTTTTCTAAGAAATCAATACACGACCTTCATAGAAGCCCAAAACATGATAGCACAGTACGCCACAAAATTTGCTGTAACTACAGAAGTTCTGCACAACTGGTATACACATTATGGAAATCTGTTTGTAGAAACATATAAGACTTGTGAACTCATCAGCTTACTACAACAACAACGACATAATTCTAGTGAAGTGCTCGCTTAAACTATCGATGACCAGCTCATCTTAGTAAGCAAAAAGTTAGAAAAGATGGAGAACCAAGAATATGAGTGGATCATTCAAGCGCGAGTAAGCCTATCCAAAGTCGAAAAGATAAATCTGCATCTACAAACATTGCTCACTACTGCTGACGAGAAGAGAAGACTACTAGGACCAGACTTGATCAACATTCAAGACCAAGATATGCACGACAAGATGGAGAGCCTGTCTAGTCTCACCACCGTCCACAATTGACATCAAGAATGCACTACATACTTAGAAAGAAATTCAGCACCAATTATCCTTCTCAGTAGAAGCAATTGTCAAAGTTTGTTTCCAACAACAATTCTCCACCAGTACCAACTCTCCATAATAGTAATAACAAGTTTTCTCATTACTCATCCAACCAAAGTATCCATCTCCTCATTTCTTTGTTAGTTTTTCAACATTAAGCTATCATTATTAGGATCTTTAACTGAGAGAATAACAAATACAACAATCAAACACAAGAGACAATGAACAAAGTGTTTTTCCTCAGGGAAACCATAAATGGAGAAAACCCCGCAACTTCCTCAGAGATAGAATCAACACCAAAATAGTAAAACCCAAAACAGTAAGTGATCTCCCGATAGCAGTAACCTTCTTCTTATCTAGCCCCAGTGTCTTCTCCTTCCTTAACTATGCGCTACACTTGAGTGTGTATGTGTTGTGTACTAAATAGAGAGTCCAACTCTCTATTTATACTAGTCCCGACATGACTAAAACCCTACTAGGGCTGACCTCTCTAGGAGAGTCTAATAACCCTAGTGCCCTGAAACTGTGGGGACTTTAACCCTTAGACAATAGGAGGGTTACCCACAATGACTTGACATGACTTGTTTACATTATAGATCTTCCGAATTGGAACATCGGGGCATGACATGACATAAGTACATCCTAGAATAAACATCGGGTTACAATAGATAAGAAATACAAGTGAATACATTCCAAAGTTACAATTACGACAACACTCCCTCTTAACTAGGAAGGTATTCTCTCGACACAATTTTCATCACTGGTCTTCTTCTCTAGGTCATCTCGTCATATGCATCTTCAAGTCATCTTCATCTTCAAGTCATCTTCATCTCTCGATATGGATCATTACTGGACATCATCACTGGATCTAGATCATCACTCGATCTGGATCATCATTACTGGATCATCACGGGTGCTATCTCATGATTCTTCTCGTCACAGGAAGTTCTACAGAGCCAGCCCTTTTTCATGCTGGTTGTAGGCCTAGCCTCCATGTAGGTCTTCTTCAACACTTATATCTGACCTGCTCGTCAGAATGGCCCGCCCATCAGTTACATCTGACCTACTCGTCAGAAAGGCATGCCCAACACTCACATCTGATCATGTAGGAACCAATCCTATAATCATATCAGAAAGGCCCAACACTCACATTTAGCCATGCGGGAACACATCCTGCAACCATGCTAAAAATCCTTTGCTTTTCCACCCATGCGGGAACAGATCCTGCAACTATGATGAAAGAGCTCTGCACTTACATCCACCCATGCGGGAACACATCCTGCAACCATGATGGAAGGGTTCTGCACTTACATTCACCCATGCGGGTACACATCCTGTAACCATGATGAAAGGGCTCTATATTCACATCCACCCATGCGGGAACACATCCTGCAACCATGATGGAAAGGCTCTACACTTACATCCACCCATGCGGGAACACATCCTGCAACCATGATGGAAGGGCTCTGCACTTACATTTGACCTACTCATCAGAAAGGCGTGCACTCACATCTGATCTTGTAGGAACCAATCCTACAGTCACATCAGAATGGCCCCCAATCCTAGAATGAGCTACCTGGTAACTGACCAGATGCCTCCATTCTCCCAGAGAATGGTAGTAGGCCTTACATCCGACCTACTCATCGGAATGGCCAGCACTCACATCTGACATGGAAGGAACTTAATCGTTTAGCCATGACAGAATGGCTCAGCCCTTACATCTGATCAAGTGGGAACACATCCCTCTATCACATCAGAATGGCCATGCACTCATATCTGATCATATGAGAACACATCTCACAATCATATCAGAACGGCCCTCAGTCTCAGACTGAGTTTTCCTTGTAACTGACCAGGCACCTCCATTCTAAGAATGGAAATAGCCCTTATATATGATCATGTAGAAACCAATCCTACAGTCATATCAGAATGGCTCAGCACTCATATATGACATGGAAGGAACCAATCCTCTCACCATGACAGAATGGCTCAGCCCTTACATCTGACCATGGAAGGAACCAATCCTCTCACCATGTCAGAATGGCTCACGGACTCATCACTTCCCTTTGGAGGGAACCTCGATCTGGAGAACACCAAGCTTCTCCCTGAAGTATTCAAACTTCACCCTAGCCAATGGCTTTGTCAACACATCAGCTATCTGATCATCCATCACAACATATTGGAGCTTCACTGCTCCCCTCTGCACCATATCCCTGATATAGTGATACTTGATCTCAATATGCTTTGACTTGTCATGGAACACTGGATTCTTTGACAACTTTACACAACTCTGGTTGTCACAATGTATACAAGTAGCATCCAATTGGAGATCAAATAAATCAGACAGTAGCTTCCTCAGCCATACTGCCTCACAACTAGCTGAACAAGCTGCGACATACTCTGCTTCAGCTATACTCAGTGCCACATAGGATTGCTTCCCACAAAACCAAGAGATCACACCTGATCCCATGCTGAAGCAACACCCTGAAGTGCTCTTCCTATCGATGGCATTGCCTGCCCAATCTGAATCAACATAACCCTCTAGGTTAATCTTCTAACTCACCTCATACTTGAGCCCATAATCAACTGTACCCCTCAGGTACCTCAGAATATGCTTTGCAACAATCAAGTGAACAGGTCTCGGATCTGTCAGGAACTGGCTCAAGGTGTTCATAGCAAAGCAAATATCTGGTCTCGTGTTCATCAGGTACATCAAGGACCCAATCATCTGACGATACATCGTAGCATCAATCGACTCTGATGAATAATCGCTCAATAGCTTCACGTTCGATGCCATAGGTGTGTCCATAGCCTTGTAGTCCATCATCCCAAACCTCTTCAGGATCTCTAGTGCATACTTCCCTTATCCAAGGAAAATTCCATCTGCACTCTACCACACCTCCATACCTAGAAAATAATGCATCATACCCAAGTCCTTCATTTCGAACTCGACAACAAGTCCTTCAACCCATCCATACCTGTTACAAACAGATCATCTACATATAGTAGAAGCATCACTGGGTTGCCATCTTCAACCTTGTAGTAAAGGTTGGAATTTGCTTTACTCTTGGTAAAGCCCAAACTGGATAGAAAGCTATCAATTCTACCGTACCATGTCCTGGGTGCCTGTTTCAAACCGTACAGGGCTTTCTTCAATCTGCACACATGAGACTCCCTGTCATGTGTCTCAACACCGAGTGGCTACTCTACATACACTTCCTCTTCTACTACACCATTCAAGAAAGCAATCTTGACATCCATCTGGTGTATCTTCCATTTCATCACTGCAGCCAGAGCAAGTACTGATCTGATGGAAGTGTATCTGGCTATAGGCGCAAAGGTTTCTTCATAATCTATTCCTTCCTTCTGAGAGAAACCCCGAGCCACAAATCTTGCTTTATATTTTTCATTGCTACTGTCTGCAGCATGCTTGATTTTGTAGACCCATTTGGAAGTTACAACTAACTTCCCTTCTGGTCTTGGAACAATATCCCAAACATCATTCTTCATGATTGATTGGTACTCTTCGATCATATAATCCTTCCATTCTTTCCGTTCTACCGCTTCTTCATAACTGGAAGGTTCTTTATCAATGAAATCACATAGTAAAGCTACATACCCGGAGCAAGATTTGGTCCTCTTTTTTTCTCTGTGATTCTCTTCTAGAGCTCGATATCTTTTCGCACCTTGGATAATTTCACGTACCCAAGTAGGTTTCCTCTTATGAGGATTCTTTTCTAGAGGTGGATCTATAGGTCTTTGTGGTTCTTCATATTCTCAATCTTCTTCTTGAGTTTCTTCATTCATGGTTGTATCATGAATTATAGGTGCTTCTGCTTCTTCAGGTTCTTCAACAGGTCTCTTTTTGGATTTGTTGTAAGCTATGTCTTCATCAAATGTCACATCCATGCTGACATCAATCTTCTTGTATCCTGGGAAATATATTCTGTAAGCCTTCGAGCTTTCAGAGTATCCCATAAATATACCCTTCTTTCCTGAAGGATCTAATTTTGTTCTCTTCTCTTTTGGAATGTGTATGTATACAAGACAGCCGAATATTCTGAGATGGCTGACTTCTAGTTTCTTACCGGAGAAGACTTCTTCAGGAGTCTTGTTCTTGAGTACTCTACGTGGAGTACGGTTCTGTACATACACAGCCGTTCTGGCAGCTTCCGCCCAAATATGCATAGGAAGATCTTGATCATGAAGCATAGCTCTTGCAGCTTCCATGATAGTTTTGTTCTTCCATTTCGTAATCCCATTCTGTTGTGGATTATAAGGAGTGGACAACTCCCTCTTAATCCTTGATTCTTTACATAGCTCTTTGAATTCATTCGAAGTGAATTGTTCGCCATTATCTGATCGAAAAATCTTGATCTTCTTTTCAGGGTGATTCTCGATCAAGGCTTTGAATTCCTTGAACTTGTTGAATACTTTGTCTTTGTTCTTCATGAAGTAAACCCATGTCTTCCTAGAAAAATCATCAATGAAAGAAACATAATATGCATACCTGCTTAGTGAGCTTTAAGACATAGGACCGCATACATCGGAGTGGATGATTTCTAGGATTCCTTTAGCTTTGTTTTTGCTGCTAGGAAATGTCTTCTTTGTATTCTTTCCTTTCGCACATCCTTTGTAGACCCCATCATGTTTCGCTTGGAATTTTGGAAGACCTTCAACAACTTTGCTTGCAATTGGTAGTGCTCTGTAATGCACATGTGCAAGCCTTCTATGCCAAAGTTCACTTGGCTCTACTGTGTCATGGACCAAGGCTTGTTCTAGATGGCCCTTTAATTTGTACAATCCTCCTTCTTGTTCTCTAATCACCACCGCATCATTGATAGTCTTTCCTTTTGGCCACATGATGACTTGACCATCTATGAATGCAACCCTCATTCCTTTTGCATCTAATGCAGATATGGAGAGGAGGTTCTTCTTGAGTCCTGGTACAAACAAAACTTCCTTCATTATCGTAGACTTTCCAGAGTCTAGTTTATAGGAAGATTCCCCACTACCTTTTATTGGATACTGGTAGTCATCTCCTAGCTTCACCTTGTGAGGTGATTCATGTTCTGATAGTTTTACAAAGGATTCCTTGAATGCTGTCATATGCTTGGAAGCCCCACTATCTATAAGCCAATTAGTGCTTCCATGAGTAATGTTTCCTGTAAGAGCGTAAATCAAAACATATTCATCTTCACTGGAAGAATCTTCACTTTCATATCTGGTTCTTTTCTTGGATGGTTCATCATCCTCTGCAGCATGAGCATGATGTCTTCTTTTGTTTCTCTTCTTCTTATGAGAATGAACCTTGTTCTTAGGACAGTCTTTTGCAAAGTGTCCTCTTTCATCACATGTATAACATCTCAATTTAGATAGGTCCTTTCTACTGTTATTTTTATGGTAAGGTTTCTTACCTTTGGTGTGATGAGAGTTTCTTCTACCTTTCTTGGAGTGGACTGTGAGAGCTTGATCTTCAGTTCTCATATTCTCTTCTCAAGCTGATATCCGAGCTTCTTCTTGAGAGCATTCTTCCCATAGTATGCTAAACTTGACTAACTTCTTTCTGGCACAGATTCCTTGGATGAATGAATCCCATGACCTAGGAAGCCCATTCAATGTTGTCATCATAATTTCTGCATTCTCCACTTCTTCATCTACAACTTCTAGTTGTTCTTTGATCTGGAAGACCCTTGTGAAGTAAGACTGGATTGTTTTTGCATTCTGAATCTTCACATTCTTCAGTTGGTTTCTCAGAGTCATTTTCGAGTTTATGTTCTTCCCTTCAAACAATTTGGTTAGGGAATCAAACATAGCTTTAGGTGTCTTGAAAGAGGACACCTGTGGGATGAGATGATCCTTGATAGAATCGACAATGATTCTCTTTGCCATAACCAACTTCTTCTTATGTAAGGCCTTTGCCTCATCTCCCTCTGGAACTGGAACCTCCTCATGGATGTAAGACTCCAACTCATTCTCTTCCAGGACTAGGGAGATTCTATACTTCCAAGCTCAGAAGTTATCAGCTCCCTCAAGATTTTCATAAAGCTTGGTATGATGAGACATCTTAACTGAGAACCTCAAATGGAAATACAAAATATTTAGATCTTACTAGGTCAAGATGTCAGATCTGGATTTGGAGCTGAAAATCCTGCAGAGCTGGTTCAAGAGAAAATTAGGGTTTTGCTTTTCCGGATTTCTGTCCAACCAATTGCTTTAAATTTTATCCCTAACTTCGATTTTAGGGAGGAGATCAATTCAGGCCTGGGCTCATTGAAAAATTCCTCTTCTGTGAAAAGCCCTAATTTCCGACAGTAGTGTCGGGTCCTTAACTGAAAAACCTCAGAATTGGATTTTGCTTCGACAGAAAGATGCGACCTAGGGAGGAGAGTTATTCAACCCTACTTTTGCTAAAAATCTGTGGAGAGAGAGCCACAAAATAGGAAGCCCTAGTTCCTGTAGCTGCACAGTGTCTTCTCCTCAGGTTAGCTTTGATACCATGTTAGTTTTTCAACATTAAGATAACATTATTAGGATCTTTAACTGAGAGAATAACAAGTACAACAATCAAACACAAGAGACAATGAACATAATGCTTTTCCTTGAGGAAACCATAAATGGAGAAAACCCCGCAACTTCCTCAGAGATAGAATCAACACCAAAATAGTAAAACCCAAAACAATAAGTGATCTCCAGACAGCAGGAACCTTCTTCTTATCTAGCCCCAGTGTCTTCTCCTTCCTCAACTATGCGCTACACTTGAGTGTGTTTGTGTTGTGTACTAAATAGAGATTCCAACTCTCTATTTATACTAATCCTGACATGAGTAAAACCCTACTAGGGCCGACCTCTCTAGGAGAGTCTAATAACCCTAGTGCCCCAGAACTGCAGGGACTTTAACCCTTAGACAATAGGAGGGTTACCCACAATGACTTGACATGACTTGTTTACATTATAGATCTTCCCAATCAGAACATCGGGGCATGACATGACATAAGTACATCCTAAAATAAACATCAGGTTACAATAGATAAGAAATACAAGCGAATACATTCTGAAGTTACAATTACATCAACATTCTTCGGGGTGGAGAAAGATTTGTGGTGGGGGAGGTGTTGGAGGAGCCTAAGTCAGCCAACCGAATAGGTCCTTTAGTCGACCACTTGTGTGGACCTATACATGTCATGTCATTTAGTTGAACCAACATGTAGTTATGTAACTACTTGTAAATTACATAAATAGGCTAGAGGGCCGGATATAGACAAAAGTTTGTATCTTATGTAATCATCTATTCATGTGTTCTTACTAAGTAATAGAAAAGTCTTGCTTGGTGTTCCATCCTCCATTACTTGTCTATTGCGTGTATCATTTCTCTTTCTTAAGTAATCTATAATATGTATCACTGGTAACTATGCAATCCGCTCAACTATAACAAGATGCAGAATTCACATCGAATTTATGGAATGGATTGTTCAAGGAGACGGGAACTCAACTCAAATTCAACATAGCATACCATCCTGAAACAAATTATTAGCCAAAGAGAGTAAATCAAGCGCTGGAAGATATGATAAGGATGTATGTGATGGATAAGCCATCCAGATGGGAAGATTACACACATATGGTTGAGTTTACTTACAACAATGGTCATCATGTATCATTGGGTATGAGTTCATTTGAAGCTACGTATGGCATGAAATGTTGGACTGCAATAAGTTGGGAAATCCCAGTGAACAAAGTAGTGCTTGGACTAGAAATTACCAAAGAAATGGAGCAGAAAATGGTTTAAGGTCAGGAAAAATTTGAAAGCACTGCAGGGTAGACATAAGAGCTATGCAAATATAAAAAAAGTGCAGATAGAATTTAAAGTTAGAGACCATGCTTATTTGAGAGTTAAGCTAGGGAATAGCTCCTTAAATCTAAGAATATGTGCCAATTTGGCATAGAGATATTGTGGACCTTTTAAAGTCCTTGATGGAATAGGACTAGATGCATATAGGATTGCATTGTCTACGCATATGAAAGCTCATAATATTTTCCATGTTTCTTTGCTTAATAAGTATATACATGATCCTAATCACATTATTGATTGGAATGTGATTCAAGTGGAACCCAAGGGAGAGTTCCAAGTGGAGCCTATGCACATCATAGGAAGGAAGGCGATTATGCTTAGGAATGTCACACAAGTAAAGGTGCAGTGGAAGCATTTTGGCCCAGATGGAGCTACATCAGATTTTCCAGATGATATGAGGAAAGCGTGCCCACTTTTGTTCAATTTTGAAGAGCACAAAAGATAGTGTTGTTTCAAGGGGGAGGGTACTATAATTTCCCTAGTTTTGACCCTCGACATAAACTACGCAAATGGTGTAATAACATTGATAATTGTAAGGAACATGGTGAGGAGATAAAGGAAAAGGCCTTACCGTGGATTCCCTGAACGTATATGGATAGTGAACCATCTGCTAGTCAAACACAGTAACAATGTTAATATGATGTACATGTGCATGAAAATAATAAATAAATCCACATTTGACTATGAAAGGAAAAAAGACACGGGGCATGATTATCCTCAGGTTAGGGAGGAACGTATTGAATCCATGAAGCCAATAGATGAGTTCCAGGTGTCATACAGAGGATTGATGATCCATAATATGTTAGTTTGACTCATGCAACCCAATCATTTAATGCTTCCAAGAGGAATGTAGTTGAGGAATTTATTTTCTTGGGGAAAGGAAGGTGTGATCCTGAGTTCCTTGTGACATAATAGTGTCGATTCCTTGTGTCAATCGCACTACAAATATGAGAATAGGGATCACTTATTGGGTAAGTGATCAGTTACATTAATGTCATCCTTAAATTACTTGTTAGTTGTGAATGACATAATATCTTGTCATTGAGTTGGTCATCTAGTTAATGAAGTTATGTAGTCAGGTAACTTGGTCCTTCAAAGGTGTATATATCTTGCCCTTTTTGGAGATTAAGTCATATTTGATTATTCTTCACTCATACATCCATTGCGTAATCTATCCAATTTTCTCTAAGGAGGAAGAGACGACCCTTGCCTAAGAGGAAGTCGAACCTGAACAGTGACAGAGTGGAGAGTGGACTTAGGTTTTGGTTCATGGTCATGACCATGACTCGAAGAGGTAACTAGAGAGTGCAACTGCTATGCATTCTTCTGTGTATCTAAGCATCAAAGTGGTATCAAATTACCTAGTTGTTAGCTTGAACCTAAGCATCCTAAGTTTGTGTTGAAGACGTATGTGATAGAATATATTCCCATATGTGTCTAATTAAGTCTCAACATAGTGGTAATAAAGTGGTGAAGTGTTGTGAATCCTCCGTCGCACATGTGTGAGAAGCCCCATTCCCTTGATGTTGAGTTATCTCGAGTGTATTTGTATGTGAGTCCAGTTGTAACATAGTTGTATGTTGGATAGTGACTAAAGTGATTTCCTTGGATCCATTAGTTGTGCATATCTAATATTCGTAATCATTGGGAAAACATATATTGTATGCAAATGACTCAGGGTTTGGGTGGTCTTTCTACACACACACACACACACACACACACACACACTAGTATAGAACCTGGAGGAAGATGATGTATGAAGGACCATTGAATGGTGAAGTGGTACCTTCTTGGTGTTGTGTGGGGAGGATATTGTGGACCCCAAGCTATCCAAGTCTGCGTGATGGGTATGTGGTTATGGAGGTAAGCCATATATGACTGTTTGTCCCAATTGATTTGTTGTTATCCTTTAGATTAAGTGGATAAAGTGTTGAGCACTGAGTGGATTGAGATCCAATAATGTTTGTGCATCCTCCTAGTGGAATAACAAGGTTTGAGTGGATTTTTTATGGATAACATGGTATACTAAGGAAAAAAAAATACATGCACGATATTGTGTTGGGAGGATATTCTGGACCCCAAACAAACCGAGTCTATGTGATGTTAATTGTTTGTATTGAGTACTAGAGTGGTTTAGAGCATGGATCTAGATAAGAGACTAGTGAAGGATAAGATCTCTTAGTGGAATAACGGGGTTTGGGTGGTCTTTCTATGCACATAGAATAGAACCAGGAGGAAGGTGATGCCTATGGGATAGTTGAGAGGTGAAGGGGTATCTTCTTGGTTTTGTGTGGGGCATAGTATTTTGGAACCCAAACTAACTGAGTCTACGCAAGGTCCCTTTAACTCTGTGGTGATTCACTAGTTATCATTTACCCTCTAGTACATGGAAAACTTGTTAACTCAGTAAAGGCTAATCTTGGATTGATTATTGAGTCTGTATTACTATAACAACCCATTAACCCTGTAAAGGTTGGATTGGCTGTGGCCTTGTGCCTATCTGACTATGGGAGAGAGCTATGGATAGTTCCCCTTTTCTTAAGGTAACCATGTCTAGTGTGGGGTGGCCTCTTAGAAGAAAGAGTATGTTCTAGACAAAGTGCCTAGGGTTGGGTGGAACGTTGCTATTGCGTGTCACGTCCCCTCCTGCCTTAGAGGAGGAAACATGATAATTTATTCTACCTGAGTTACCCATCTCTTATACTCAATGGATTCTGCACGCACTTGATGATTCCCGTTTCCTTTTTTTCTTAAACCTCTTTCATATCTACATAAGCAAGAATTTCCCTCCTGCTAACATTTTGATCCAGATAGTGTATTGATTCTTTATCTTCCCCAAATCACAGAAAGATCAAATGGTTGAGAAGACCTGCAACAGAAATCAACGGTCCATGTCAGTTTCGCATACGAAGACAAATCGACGGCGAAGAAGCGTCCCGCAGAAGATCAACGGTGCGGAGAGCTTCACTTTTGGAATAAATAACATATCAAAATTTCACTCTCGCACCCCGCATCCTGCATGCCGCATTCCTCATCCCGCATCTTGCATGCGGAACGACCATTATAGATATCAAAGTTGTAGAAATCAAAATTTACCATAAGTCATTTCTGCATCCCGCATCCCACATCCTGCAAGTGCGGAAAGGAAATTGTGGAAAGCATATTTCACAAAATGACTTTTCCGCATTCTGCATCTCGCATCCCACAAGTTACGGAAAGGAAAATGTGGAAGGAAAAATGCAGAGATCAAAATTTCCAAAGAATTTTTCTGCATCCCACATCTAGCATCCTGCATCCCGCATCCCGCAAGTTGCAGAAAGGCTCGTTGTAGAAAGTTTAAATCTACGAAATTTCAATCTGCTAATGAAAATTTCTAAGTCTAAAACTGATTTTGAGCATTCATGCCATCACGAATCTGACCGATCTAGCTCTAGAACAACTTAGATAATTCATTGAAATAAAATTACATACACATATACATCATTCATGAAATATACATCTGCATCAAATACATTCCATTCAAGCATTCATCATATTCATATTCANGAGAAATACTTATCTTTATCAGAAGCTTGTCCCGCAACCAGCTATGTTGCTGCAATGTTCCACCCAACCATAGGCCAGTGTGCTCATCAATCTCTCAACAACACTGCCACCCTTGAGCTCGACATGATTTCCCCAAGGAATAAGGAACACTAGCAGACTCTCTCACAACCAAGGATACAATAAAACTCAGCTAAGATGACACAGTTGGGTTTATCAGGCTTACACAGACAGTGGTTCACCTATAGTCAAAATTCACACAAGAAACAGCTGGTCCAACTACCAGTTGGGTTTATCAGGATGGAAAGGTGGTGGAAAGACTGACTGCTAGGCTAGTGAACTCAATACCAGAGCTATGGACACATGCACCAAATCTAGCCTGGCTTCTAAAGCATCTACACAACCAACACCAGGAATAATTCCCTTCTCTATTCCACAGTCCCTCTAGCTATGTTTTCCCTCTCTAGTGCTATCCGGGTGTACAAAGAAGAAATCCATCCCCCCAGATCTGTCTGTGAGGTTCCTTTTTACACTAGGTTCATCAGGGAGTTCAAACTCCATTTCCATTTCCTCAAGCTAGTTCAGAGACCACACAAGGGTGTACATACAACGATTACAGTTCTGGGATTAAGGAAACGTTACAAAAGAAAACAAGGATGTACACACATTGGTCACAATTCTAGGTTCAAGAAAACATTACAGAGGCCAATGAATGCATGCACACACAACAATTACGAACTTCTGAGCATTGCATGAGACAAATCTATTGATATAATCATAGAATCTAAATCTTCTTCCTGGTTTATCAATAAAACACGGTTTCTGGGTATGTGCGTTCATGAAAACGATTGACAGACAAGGAAATTGTGAAGGAGGAAACAAAAAATGACGTGAGGTTTTCTGCGTGAGTCTGCGTGCTTGAATGAAAACGAATAAATGAATCCATCAACAAAACGTTCTACCATTTTTTTCCAAAATGTGAGGGAAGGTGAAACATGAACGCCCGAGGGAATGGCATGCATTCTTTTGGGTGTTTTTCTTGCCCATGCAATTAAAAACACGATTTCTAGAAATGGTGCTCTGCCCATTTCGAATTTTTGATAAAAATATTCCCATTCCCACCAAACGGCTCAAGGTTAAACACCCCCCGTTATCCTTAAGAAATTCATGCCCCCATCTCTTTAACATTTGCGGCGCATTGCTGGATGTAGGTTTTTAATTAATTTGTGTTTTACATGATGTCTCAAGCATAGCATTCCTGGCTAGCACATAAACCATCGACGTTGATTCTAACCGTCAAACACAAACAAAAAATCAATGGCAGGGCCTTGGCCTTGAGCTCCTTGCCATGATTTAATACAATATTCACATCATTTGAAATTCAATATCATGGGGTCAAAAATCGGGGTGTTACATTCCCCTCCCCTTCAATAGCACTGTCCTCAGTGCTTAACAATTTAACAAAATAGAAAACTACACTGGCACTACCCTCGGGTCTTTGCAAAAATTGATCCAACAATGAATGTGCCAGTCACATGGCATCCTCCATCTCCCACGTAGATTCCTTAGGACCGCAATGCTTCCTTTGAACCTTTTTTTATTCAATGGCACAATTTGGAGCTTTTCCAAGTCCTTGCTTGCATGCATTAGCATGCACCACATGATCTTCTTCTAGGTCTTGGAGAATCCTTCTCCTCAACTTGGAACATTTACAATGCCTTTGGAAACCAACAACACCTATGCCCAAGCCTCAAGCAATCAATCAATTCATGTGTTAGTATTCATAAGATTTTCGAAAATCATAAAATGAATCACATGCACATGTATATCGACATAGAATCAATCAAAACAAATTGTCAAGTGAACCAAATACTTAACTGCATAAGTATATTCTCTCGGTTCCACTGGTATTCGACTCGACTTTATACAACCATGGCATTCACAACCCTGCCCCACCCCATACCTGGGTGTGCATTAAAGGGTAGCCAAATTTCTGCAAGCCTCAGATTACCTGCAAATATCCTTTAATTGAGATCTGGCAGCTCTGCTTCAGAGCCTAAAACTCCTTCTAGGTTCTTACTAAGCTCGGTGCCCCTTTCTCAGACACCACAACAAATCAATTCACATGTCATATTTATTCCTATAAGATGCAATCTATAACAGGTTTTTCAAAACTATGTCTACATCATATGCTCATGTATTTTTACAGAAAATAAAAAACAACAAAAATTTGATAAGTAAACTAAATACTTATCTGTATAACATCTCTCAACCGAGATCTAGTAGCCCTGTCCAGAGCCCAACACCTCTATGGGTGCTTAATAGAAGCTCTGCTTAAGGCTCAACACTTCCTCCCAGCATTGACTAATGCTCAAGCACTTGCTTTCTAGGAACCATAAGAGATTAAGTCACATGTCAGATTCATTTTCCCAGGATTTATTTCTTAACAAGATTCTCAAAATCTCACCTAAATCATTATGTACATGTGTTTTTACAGAAATTCAACAAAGATGTGCTAAGTAATCAAATACTTATCTGTGTAGAAGTTCGTGGCCATGGCCAGCCTAGTTTCAGAGCATAACACCTCCTTGGTGCTTAATGACAGCTCTAGTGTACGAGCCTAGCACCATTCCTAGGTGCTCACCAATGCTCAGGCGCTTACTTTCCAAACACCATAATACCTAGGAGTTATTCTCTTCACAGATCCCCCACTCTCGTGATAGTCCCCTTATGGCATGAATGTGTTCAGAAAGAAGTCTATCCGTATGTCTTACTCCCTTGGCGTCCCCAATGATGCATACCGGTGCCTAGCTGGTAAGGGGGAACAAAAGCTATGTACCCTTGTACATCCTTCCAAAGGAGTCATGTATTCTTTGTATATGTTGTTGTTGTTTTACCAGTGTTACATATAGACATGCAATTTACATCAGATATTGAAAAAAAATATTTTCAACCATAGGTGTTTGAACCTATTCCATACACACCCCTCTAGGAAGCTATGTATCCAAGTACATCCTTTCGAGGAGCCATGTACGCCCAGTACACATTTTCATCATTTCTCCTGTGTTACATATAGTCAGGAAGTTCACATGAGATGTCATAGATTTTAAAATTTATTTGTTCTTGAATAAATTCCAATTATCAATGTTGAGATAACAATGATAGTCAAATCAAAATTTGAATTCACAATTCTGTTTCCCACAGAAAAATCAAATGCTGTATTCATGAGGTCATCCCCATATTGTTTGGCTTTTGCAAGTGGGAGTACTCATCCCTTATTTACATACGCTGCCCAAAACCTGGACATTCACATATAACATGTCATATTGACACCATTTTAAATCAGCCAAACAGTTAATACATTCGATTAACAAAAAAATTCAAAGAAACAAATCTGAAGCTGAAACTTTATTCTGTTCCAAAAAAAATCAGAATTTCAGTCATGTGATCTTTCTCATAGCATATGGCAGTTTCCTGCCTTGGTTTCAGCTCAAGTCATTCTACGTGCAATCTTCGGGAAGGGTCATTTCTTCATGGAACTACAAGTTCTCATGCAGGCTTCCACAGTCTATACATAGGCTCAACTTTTCGTGCAAAATATCCTTTAGTGATCTTCCTGCAACACCTAAAAGCATTATTCATGAGGCACATAAATGTAACTAGTGTGTTTGGTACTACTGCAAACTCATAAGATCCATACCTTTCTTCGAGGTTTGTCTTATGAACATTTTCATCCGTGATCCTTACCTGCTGGTCGCCAAACCCTAAGTCATTTCTGGAAAATACTTTTGCTCTTCTTATTTGTTCCAAGGGGTCAACACTTCTAGGAAATTGATACTTGTTAATCATAGTGACTTTGTTCAGTTGTTTATAATCAATACACAACCATAGGGTATCATTTGTCTTTTTCATAACCAGGGATGGTGTTTTCCAAGAAAACACACGCGGTCTGAGGTACTTCTTTTCCTGCAATTCCTGTAGCTGCATTTTTAGCTTCAGCATTTTCGGTATGCTCACCCTATAAGGCATCTGGGATACTGGTGCTGCTCCCGGCGCAAGTTCAAGGGTAAAATTAATGTCACTCTTCACTGGAATTTCATCCAGAAGAACATTCTCGACTTCCTGTAACATATGAAACCCCTCCAACCTAGGAGTACCATTCTCTACTATCTCCAAAACATGAGATGCATATACCCTGCGACCTTTCCCATAGAATTTCTCTAGCTGCATTGCAGAAGACTTTCTTCCTAAGATTACTTTTTGAAAGCCTTTCACAACCCTTAGGTTTCCTTCTTCATCCAAGCACTCAAACATCTTGTTGTAACAATCAAGCTTTGTTCTGTGTGCTTCCAACCAGTCCATTCCAATGAGGACATCATATGGTTTAAGTGGCAGAACATTCAGATCTGCATAGGTGACTAACCCATCCATGACCAATGGACATTTAATTATCACCTCACTGGTATTCTTCTTAGTTCCAGTGGCTAGTTGGACTAACCATGATCTTCTGTGCTTTGAATTCTTGAAAGGGCACATCTCAACAAATCCAGGGGTAATATAGCTGTGAGTCTATCTAGGGTCAATGAAAATAGAAACAGTCTGTTTAGCAATCTCACCCTCAACTTCCACCACAGTTGAGTTATGACATGCCTGGTGGTTTTCTAACGCTGCATAAATTTTAGGAATAATACTTGATTCCTGACCCACAGTTTCATTTTCTTGGGTGCTAGGGGATTGGCTCTCATTCCTATTCACAAGTGGACAATCCCTGTGTAGATGGAATCCTCCACATCCCAAGCATTTCAGTGGTTCCTTTCACTTTTCCTTCATTATTCTGGTTGGTTCAATCATAGCTTGTGATGGCTACCTTCACTGCTTTAGGAGGTGAGAAGGTTTAAAATATTTCTTCATTGGTTTAAGATTTTCGTTCTTCTTGTGGGAATTTTTCGCGCTCCCTTCTGTCTCTGTTAATTGATGCCTAGAGTTTATCTGCCTTTTGAGATTTGCCACATTCTGCAGCATGGCTATAATCAACTGGTTTTTTTCTACCATAGCTTTGACCAACCTTTTATTTTCTTCCTTGCAATCCTGTAACTTTTCCCTCAAGATTCTTATGGTAAATGCAACATTTGGGAAAATCTCTTGTTCCCCCTTCCTGACAGTCTCAGCTCCATGACGTTGGGTATTGTAAACTGGACTTACATACCTTTCTTCATGTGGACAAATCCGGTGCAAATGGGGTCCTCCACATCTCCATCATTTGAGAAACATTCTTCCCTCTTGTGGATCCCTTGGATTTTCCCCATAGCGTCTTTTCCGTGCTCAGAGTGATCCCATGCGTTATTCATGTTGTTACTTTTTTGGTTGTTGATCTTCTTTGACCTCCCTGGGTTGAACCAAGATCAATTCTTCAATCTACCCTGTGGTTCTGCAAAATATGTTAACAACATTGTTTGTTAGTCAATCTCATAAATTTAAATAATTACTTACCAGTTGCTTCTTGTAGTCACGAACGATCAATGGGTCTTTCATCGTGTTGGCTAAGTTTAACAATTCTGCTAATTATCACTCTTTGTGCTGTATTTCTTTTCTGCAAAGTGACTGTCTTTCCTCTGTCACTGCTCTCCATGGCCTAAAGTTGCAACATGAGATCTGATACCACATTGTCATGTTCCCTCCCTCCTTGGAGGAGGAAACACAATCATTTATTCTACCCGAGTTACCCATCTCTTATACTCAATCTATTCTGCACGAGCTTGATGATTCTCGTTTCCTTTTTTTTCTTAAACCTCTTTCATATCTACACAAGCAAGAATTTCCCTCCTGCTAACATTCTGATCCATACAGTGTATTGATTCTTTATCTTCCCCAAATCGTAGAAAGATTGAATGGCTGAGAAGAACCACAGGGGAAATCAATGGTCTCTATCAGTTCCGCATCTGGAGACAAATTGACGGTGGAGAAGCATGCCGCAGAAGATAAACGGTGCAGAGAGATTCACTTGTGGAATTGAAAACATATCACCATTTCACTCTCGCACCCCGCATCCTGCATCCCGAATTCCGCATCCCGCACCTCGCATGCGGAATGACTGTTGCGGAGAAGTTGCGGAAATAAAAATTTACCGTAAGTCATTTCTGCATCCTGCATCCTGCATCTCACAAATTGCAGAAAGGGAAAATTACGGAAAGAAAAACGCGG
This sequence comes from Pseudotsuga menziesii, assembly GCA_001517045.1. Lineage (NCBI taxonomy): Eukaryota > Viridiplantae > Streptophyta > Pinopsida > Pinales > Pinaceae > Pseudotsuga > Pseudotsuga menziesii. The sequence continues at coordinate 523,465 of LPNX010894988.1, forward strand.
AGATCGAAATTTCCAAAGAACTTTTCTGCATCCTGTATCCCACAAGTGCGTAAGGAGATTGTGGAAAGCAGATTTCACAAAACGACTTTTTCGGATTCCGCATCCCACATCCCGCATCCCAGAAGTTGTGGAAAGGAAAATGTGGAAGGAAAAATGCGAATCCACATCCCGCATCCTGCAAGTTGCGGAAAGGTTAAATCTACGGAATTTCGATTTGTTAATGAAAATTTCTAAGTCTATAACTGATTTTGAGCATTCATGCCATCACGAATCCGACCGATCTAGCTCCATAACAACTTAGAAAATTCATTGAAATAAAATTACATACACATATACATCATTCATGAAATATGCATCTACATCAAATACACTCCGTTCAAGCATTCATCATATTCATATTCATTTATAAAGAAGTACAGTTGCAGGGATTGAAACACAAGAAATACTTACCTTTATCAGAAGCTTGTCCTGCAACCAGTTATGTCATTGCAACATTCCACCCAACCATAGGCCAGTGTGCTCATCAATCTCTTAGCAACACTACCATCCCTGAGCTGGGCATGAGTTCCCCAAGGAATAAGGAACATGTTGTAGCTACAACTTTTTCCCAAATTTTTTAACATTTTGGACCCTCATTTTTGATGTTATCTTGCCTAGGATTGTTTTGATTGCTGAACTTTGTTTTTCCCTCTGCGACAAATTTGGGTTACTTGAAGTTGAATTGAGGTCAGTTGTTTTCATGATTTTCAGAAAACTTCCTTTTGTTTTCTGATGTTTTAACTGGGGAATTTAAAGTTTTGATTTGAAAATAACGTCCGTTTGATCTAAATGTTTTCCTTTATCACTATCAGAGGTCAGTTGAAGTTTGAGTCGGAACTCTAATTCTCTGTGCCATCGCTGTTTCAGAGGTTAAACGAACTTTTTTAATGTTGCCCAGCTAAAGGTCTTTGAGCACTTAACACTATGTTTTATGTTTGTTTATCGCTGCCAGAAGTCTATTGATGTGTGAATCGGGGCATTAGGTCTCTATGCAACCGCCGTTGCGGAGGGTAAATAGATAACGTGCCGATGGATAACTCTGATTTTCGCCGATGCTTTTGTTTTATTGATCAAAGTTTTACTTCACGATGTTTTTTGTTTTCGCCATCGGAACAGTGTTTATGATTGATCGAAGTACTAATATTTTGTGTTGCCGACACGGTAGCAACATTGAGCCTTTGGTTGCAGAACCCGTTGTCTCTCCACTTTCCACCATTGCGGTTTTCTAGTAAACTATCTCGCTGATGTTTAGTGGTTATGAGCTCCGACCTTTAGCTTTTAGAGTTGCCAACTGCCGATGTTTTTATGTTGACTACAGAGCCCTTAGTCTATATGGTTTCCACCATTGTGGCAGCTGAGTGAACTAACCATTCGACGTATAGTTGTTCCGTTCGCCAATGAGAAGTTTGTCAACCCGATTGTTAGTTTTTTCCGCCGAAGTGGATTATTTGCATGATGCTTAGCGTTTATTGCTTCTGACTGTCGGTAGGGTTTTCCCGCTGTTTTTGTTGTGTTGTTACTCTATTTTATGGGATGTCAAAGTTTTCCCATGGGTGCTGGTCAAGTCAGCATTTTTCTGAGATGAAGAGTGCAGTTTGGGGGTTTGAGGTTTCGAGTTAGTTCAGATGTGGCTTGGTTTTAGATGAAGAATCTGTTCTGTTGGGATTATGGTTTTAGTGGGACAACGGGCTTAGAGGATTTCCTGACCTAGCTTGCAGGATTTTCTTTGCCTTATCATTTTCTTTTCATGCATTACTATTGTTTATAGTTCATTTTACAGAATGCATGTATTAGTGCAGTTTGTGTTACTTTGTTAAACGCTAGATGGTCTAAAATTTGCTATGTTCATGACATGGTAACTACTGCAAACAATATATGTCTAAAAGTCAAAGCAGAAGGGAGGCAGCAAGGAAAGAAGAGGTTGAAGCATAAAGAATCAAGATAGGAAAATGACCAACAGATTCGATAGCAGCAGGGAACTAGGCTTGGGAAAAGTTTATCACTGATCAAGCTGGTCTCTCATTATTAAAGTGCTATTAACTTTTAATGAAATGTAACGTATTGTATAAATCATGAACACCCACTAAAAGACAAAATTGTGGGATTAAACAGTTGGGGGAACCCAAAGGTCACCCGAGGGGCAACCCAAAGGTTTTGTTGTTTTTGTATAAATATAGGAAAGTTAGTTGTAGAGAGGGACTTTTTCCCAGATAGATTTGTGAGAGTATGATGTAAGAAGAACTATTTCCTTTTGCATAAAGAAATTACAAGTTTCCTGTTGGAGAAAGCTTTGTGGAAGGTTTCAAATGCTGTGCTATGGATTTGTTGAAAGTGAACTATTTCATTTTCAGCTGTTATCCATTAACTGTGAGATTGTTCTAACCCTTTGAACCTATGTTCTTATTATGAATGCGCTCTAGTTTATTCAATGAAATTTCCACTGTGAGTAATGAATGTTGTTCACAAACAATTAGCTATCTGGTTGTTCATATATCTATAACTGTTCATGTGTTTTGAAATAAGTAACAACTATCTGTGATTTTTCTTAATGCATGTACAAAATACATTACTCATTGATGAATAATATTCTTGCCCCCTAGGGATAGGTTAGATAGTTAGTTTTAGTTTTTTCTTGCTGTGTGTGGTTTAGATGCGAGAGAGTTAAGATGAGAGGTAAGAACCTGCGCATCACATAGTGACCACTCCTCATATTCTCTATTAATCTGCATTTTTTAGAGAGGCACTTGCATCTCATAATTAAATACAAAAAACTAAAAAAATACACAGTGGACTGGGCCATAACCGATAAAACCCTTTATTTTGTTACTTGACCTACTATAGCCGGACCGTAAACCGGACATATTCCCCATACCAAATAGTAACGGGCTAGTTGGGAACGTTTACTGGGGAGAATGCCTAACTGTTGTTACCTGTGATTTTCCAGGCCTCAACAGTTTTTGGCGCTAGAAGGAGGGCCGCCAGTGCATGGCTGGCCGACGAAACTTATTTTCTCGAGATTATTCCACCGATGATAATTCTGAAAGCAGTATGTTTCCCAATCCAATTCCTGAAGAGAAGGGTAAAGAGCATATGTATTCTATCAATAACAAAGTAGTTAATGATATGAGAAGATATACTAGGGCATATGTGAAGAAGATTGGAGAGTTACCAATTATTCCTGTTTTACCTAGAAGAGAATATCGAAAGAAAGACCGCCCTACAGTGGAAGACGCAGTGTTGGAGATTTTAAAGAACTGGTAGAAACAGCCTTACAGGAAGTTGTTCAGCCTTTGAATCAAGTGGGCCTAGATACACCTTACTGTTCACCCATTCATACCCCTGTTCACTCACCACCTCATTCTCCACCTAGACTCATGGCAAACGTGAATGCAAATCAGCCACCCAACCCACTGAATCCACCACCTGCTTGGAGGGCTGGGTCACCTTTAAACCTGGCACCCCCTTTACATGACTTACCTCAGGATTTTGAGAAAATGCTGCCCAAGTTTGACCCAAGTGAAAATATTTTGGTAGATGATCATTTGCAAAGATTTTACTTGGCTATAGAAGGACTAAGGGCTGGAGAACATGAAGATGTAGTCTGCAGATTGTTTCCACATACCCTGAAAGGAGCAATAGCCTCATGGTATTTTTCTCTGCCTGCAAACTCAATCCTAGACTGGGACACATTTGAAAGGATGTTCAGAAGTAAATATGCAGCCCAGAAAACTCATGCAGCTCTAATGAAAGGGTTGTGCGCTTTAAAGAAAGAAAGAAAAGAAAAAGTGCATAGTTTCACCCAAAGGTTTGCTGCTTATCTTAAGAATTCTTTTGCAAATGATAAGCCTTCTGATAAAGTTCTGATCAAATACTATACTTCAGCTTTAGGGCTTGACTTGGCCATGTTTTCCAAGATGCAAGTTAAACCTATGTCAGAAACTTATGAAGAAGCCGAGAGAGTAGAAGCTAAAAAAGAGAGCATAGAAGATTATCCAGAGTAGTCGGGAGAAATTTTTTTGGTAAGAAATCCTTATTACTGTCTAAGCCTAAGGAGGAGCAGTCACATGACTTTGAAGGAATGTTGAAAATGATGCAAAAACTATCTAACATAATAATAGATTTGGAAAAGGAAAAAGAAGCTCAGAAATATTATAAGCTTTACTATAAAAGGAGAGAGGACAACACTCAATCTAAGCCTCCTCCACATAGTCTTGCATCAATGAATTTAACAGAGGTAGGGATGGATAATTTTTGCACCTTTCATTAGCAGCCTCATTCTAAGAAAAATTGTCCTCAATGGATCAATTCAGTGACATTAGTAATGAATCAGCTGTTGGACTCCAAACTAACAAAAGTTGATGAAGAGGAAGAAAAAAATAAGCAACCCACAGAAAAACAAGAGGATGATGCTATTGTTTTATGGGACTGTGTCTTGATGTTTGATACCAAAGAAGAAGGCTATCTGAAATAGGAGGAGATATCAGAAGCAAACGTGACAACAAGAAGTCAAGGTTTGATAAAAGAGGACAGATCAGTACTCCCAAAAATGAAGAGGCTTCAAAAGAATGTAAAGAAAATTTAGAATAGCACCACAACTGATAAAATACCTGAATTCACCATTACAAGTCAAAGTCCAAAGCAAATCAACATGCCTGTTAAGCCCATTGAGGAGAAGACCGATGATGTAAAAAAGAATCTCAAAGAACATAAGATGGAGTATGATATTGTGGAAGATATTAAGAGGCCTAAGGCAAATATCTCGCTGTTTGAAATGTGTAATGTGCCTCAGCAGAAAGAAAGATTGTTAAAAGCACTTGAAATACCTAAATAAAAGCTTCCCACTGACAATCAACCTAAAGAAGAAGAAATTGGTGAAGCCAGTGTGGGAGGTAAGTCTAAATACAAAACCCCACCATTTCTATTAACTTTTAAAATTTTCAACCATAACGTGCAGAACTGTTTAGTAGACTCAGGGGCATCAGTCAAAGTTATGCCGCTTTCAGTCTGCAAAAATATAAATGGATAGCCTAAACCATCTACTGGCAGGTTATTCAGTTAGACAGAACAAATGTGAAGGTAATTGGGGAAATGGAGGATGTTCTGATTCGATTATCTTCAAATGAAAAGGTATGCAAGTTCATCGATATTGTAGTAGCAGACATACCTGAGGCATATGGACTTGTTTTGAGTTGGGATTGGTCAGCAAAGCTAAATGGATATTTTGCATCGGATTGGTCACATCTGTGGTTTCCTTATAAGCGAATTCCCAGTCAAATAAATGTATTAAGAGAGCCCCATATGAAGCACAATGTTACTCAGTTGGAGGGTAAGAATGAACCAGTGAATTCTGTGTTGGGAAATTACTTTATTGAGCTTGAACCGAGAAATTACCAAGCAAAAGAATCCAACGGTACACTAGACACACAACCTGATCTCCTTCGATTTTCACGGGTTAATGAATTTGACTGTAAAATAGTAGACTTAATTTCAGATGTTGTTTTTGATTCAAGTACTGTAGAAGTAGATAGTTCTTGGACACTTTTTTTGATGGATCTAAAACTTTGGAAGGATCAGGAGCTGGCTGTGTTGTGATTGATCCAAAGAAAAATAAACATTTTCTTTCATGTAGATTAGAGTTTGAATGTACCAATAACACAGCCGAATATGAAGCATTAGTTCAGGGACTAAGAAAAGCAATTGAATTAAAAGTAGAAAATCCGAAAGTGTATGGGGAGTCTGAAATAATTGTAAAGCAAATTCGAAAACAGATACATTGCATCTCACCTCATTTAAAAGATTATCAAAATGAAGTGTGGGATTTGCTGATAAATTTTTATGCATTTAGTATTGTATCCATTCCTAGACTTAAGAATGCAGCAGCTGACTTGTTACCTACCTCAGCTGCAAGGATTGTACCTTCAAATAACAAGTGTTCTATTGAATTACTTTTCGGGCCTTTGGTTCCAGACATGATTACTAATCTACGAGTTTTTGATGATGATCAACAAATCCTCGAATGTTTGATGAATGATGAGACTTTCAAAGGGGGAATTATCGATGATGAAGAACACCAAGATGAATTAAAATTCGACAACTTTATTCCTAAAGGGGTAAGCACCTTAGAGCGGATGTTTTATTTACACAACAAGTTTAGAAGACCAGCAAATGTCAAGACTCATAGCTCACCTTTACAATTCGAGCTGAGAAATTTAGGAATTGAAGTTGAGCCCAAATATGTGAATTTGGGAAAGTGTTGCTCCGCGGGTGAAAGAAATAAGTTCATCAGTTTGTTCAAATAGTACAAAGATGTGTTTTCCTGGACATATGAAGAGCTTAAAACATATGACACCAAGATTAGATAGCATGTCATTCCTATTAGATCTGGAGTCAAGCCTTATCAATAGCCGTTGAGAAAAATGCATCCAAAACTGGAGCCTTTAATTCATAATGAAGTGAAGAAAGTATTGGATGCTAAAATTATATTCAAAGTCAGACACTCAGAATGGGTGTCGAATCTGGTACCAGTAAGGAAGAAATCTGGAGAAATTAGGCTATGTGTGGATTTCAGAAACCTAAATCGCGCTTCATATAAAGACAACTACCCAGTCCCACCCATGGAACAGATATTACAGATGGTTTCGGGTTCTGAGTTATTTTCATTATTAGATGGATTATCTGGCCACAATCAAGTGTTAGTAGCTAAGGAAGACAGACTTAAAACTACATTCAGAACAAGGTGGGGAACTTTTGCTTACAGAAGGATGCCCTTTGGACTCATAAATGTTGGAGCTACTTTCCATAGGTCTATGGATATAGCTTCCTGCTGTCTGATTGGCCATAGTGTTGTGGTATATCTCGATGATATCACGATATTTTCAAAGAAGAGAGAAGAACACGCATTCCATTTAAAACAAAATTTTGAGCGTTGCTGAAAGTATGGCATCTTGCTGAACCCCAAGAAGTGTGTGTTTGTAGTTATGGAAGGAAAGCTACTGGGTCACATCATTTCTAAAAAATGGATCTCCATAGACCCAGAAAGGATTAAGGCCATCGAACAGATCCCTTTACCCCATAACAAAAAAGGTATGCAATCATTCATGGGGACGATTAATTTTGTGCGAAGGTTTGTGCCAAATTTCACTCAAATCGTTAAACCTTTGCAGCAAATGGTAAAACAAAGTGTACAATTCAAGTGGATTAATGTAGAGAAGAATGCATTCAGTAAAATAAAGACATCTATCGCTCATGCACCATCTCTTAAAATTCCAAATTTCGAAAAAGATTTTATTTTGTACACTTTCGCGTCTGATGATTCATTGGCAGTAGTGCTTACTCAGAAGGAAGATGAGGGAGATGAGTACCCCATATCATTTATGAGCACTGCTCTGCAGGGGGCTGAATTAAATTACCTAGCTATGGATAAACAAGCTTATGCAGTCTTCAAAGCGGTAAAACAATTCATGCCGTACATACTTAAGAACCGAACCAAGGTAATAGTTCCACACCCAGCTGTGAGGTCTCTTTTCGTACAAAAGGAATTAGGAGAAAGAAGAGGCAATTGGGTAACAACTTTACAAGAATATGACCTTGAATTTAAACCAACATCCATAGTTAAAGGGCAAATACTGTGCAAACTAATGGCTGAGGGTAATAACAATGAAGAAAACGATTGGGAAAATGAAGCTGAATTACATATGATGGATGTATGTCCTCTTTTCACAGCTCCAGATTCTTGGTACCGAGACCTTGTTCATTACCTTCAGGAAGGATTGTTGCCAGAACATTGGAATTCCAAACAACGAAGAGCGTTACGCCTTAAATCAGCTGCATATCGGATCATTGATGGAATTTTATTTAGGAAGAATTATGATGGAGTTCTTCTCAGATGCTTAGAGAAAGAAGATGCAAAAAGGATCATAACAGAATTACATGATGGGCCTGCTGGAGGTCATTTTTTCGGAGATACGACAGCCCACAAGATTCTCAGAGATGGATACTATTGGCCCACGCTATTCACGGATGCGCATGCCCATGTCAGAAAGTGTCTACCAGAGGTGTGGGGGAAGACAAGCCAAAGCAGCAGGACCATTGAAGCCTGTGATGATAACAGAACCATTTGAGCAATGGGGGATTGACATCATTGGAGAAATAAAACCCAATTATTCCTTGGAGCACAAATATATTTTGATGGCAATCGACTACTTCACTAGATGGGTTGAGGCCATTCTGTTACGTAAAGTGAATGAAGATGCGGTCATGGATTTCTTGCAAGATCATATTATGACCAGGTTTGGGGTTCCAATTTCCCTGGTTTTCGATAATGCTACTTATTTTTCTTCTATTAGATTAACTGCGTTCGCTCATGAAAGAGGAATTAAGTTGCATTATTCTGCGAACTGTTACCCACAAGGAAATGGTTTGGCAGAATCTAGAAACAAGAATCTGATTAGGATCTTAAAAAAGACTGTGATAAAAAACCCAGAGAAGTTGGCATTTAGCATTACCGAACGCTCTTTGGGCTGATAGGGTCACACCCAAAAATCCCTTAGGTGTGTCACCATATACCCTTGTTTATGGAAAAGAGGCTATACTTCCTCCTAAGATTATGCCACCATCTTCCATAATAGCTCAAGAGTCTAGAGGCACAGATAACGAAATTCTGCAAATTAGAATCTATAATCTTTTGAAGGTGGAAGAGTCTAGGTCCAGGGCCAAAGAACGTTTTAAGCATCAACAGGAAGTAGTGAAAAGGTGGTTTGATAAGCATAAATCTGGAAAAAAAGAATTTGAAGTGGGAGACCTGGTTCTTAAGTGGGATCACCCGCATGATGAAAAGGGGAAACACACAAAGTTTCAACAGTTATGGGTAGGCCCTTTCCAGATTGCAGCAAAAATTGGCTCCTCAACCTACAAATTGCAAGATTTACAGGGGTGGGAAGAGAACTTACCAGTTAATGGTTTAGTTCTCAAACCTTATTTTTCCTGATTTTTATTTTTCTTGATTATCTTGTACATAAATAAACCGATTTGGTTGTTTATTTTTTGTTGCGATTTATTTTATTTCTATTTGTTTAGTTAGATTTTATTGTGGTTTCAATAAAAGAAGCAAACTTTGGTTGCATGGAGAGCATCAGAGTCCTGGATTCACTAAAGTCCTTGATTATAAGACTGTGTATTTGTGATTTATCTGAAAGAATTTCTTCTAGTTTAGCAGTTTTCCTAAATGGCTATGAACACATTGAAGTCCTACTTAATCCTTGTAAATTAACTCGGGACCAAAAGGTCTGGAATACTATTTCGAGGCTCCATCCATCTCACATTTAAAAATGTCCTAGGGGGTGATAGCAAAAGACCCACGGAAAGGAAGCAGGGTAAATAGTATATTATATAAATGATCCCATGCCAAGATTTGAAAACCAAAAGGCAAATAAGAGTAAAAAAACTCCTAATAAAGCAATATGTATCAAAACAAAGTGCTGAACCATATGAGTACAAAATTGCCAAAAGTTCTTCTCCGTCCGTGAGCTGAAAATTAAATACATCTCTCACAAAAAAGGACACTATGGATAGAGGAGCCTGAATAATAAAAAAAATTCAGAAAGAAAGGCATGCAGGAGGACTTAAAAGAAAGGACAAAAGTCCAAAAGCATAAAAAAGTGCAAAATGGCATGGGAATGAGGAACAAATGAATATTTATGTTTACCACATGTTACAATCCTGTGGTGTCCAAGCTAGAAGCTTCTCGAAGACAGAGGTAAAAAACGAAACTCATATTCCTGGATTCGAAAGAGTTATCTTGACTTTGAATTCTTGGTTTCCATTTTCCTAAATTGGACTATCATCAATGATTACAAGTACATATATTTTCCATTTGGGAAATCCAGACATCTAGAAGAATTCAACATGTTGGTTTTATTGTCAAACAGTCTGTTACTTAAGGAAGAAATTGTCCAGAGATATGGGTTCACCAGGTAGTCGCCAATTGTTGCTGCTGCAACTTTTTCCCAAATTTTTTAAAATTTTGGACCCTCCTTTTTGATGTTATCTTGCCTCGGATTGTTTTGATTGCTGAACTTTGTTTTTCCCTCTGTGATAAATTTGAGTTACTTGAAGTTGAATTGAGGTCAACTGTTTTCATGATTTTCAGAAAACTGCCTTTTGTTTGCCAATGTTTTGACTGGGGAATTTAAAGTTTTGATTTGAAAAATAACATCCTTTTGATCTAAATGTTTTCCTTTATCGCTATTAGAGGTCAGTTGAATTTTGAGTCAGAACTCTAATTCTCTGTGCCCCCGTTGTTTCAGAGGTTAAACGAACTTTTTTAATGCTGCCCAGCCGAAGGTATTTGAGCACTTAAGGCTATGTTTTATGTTTGTTTATCATTGTCGGAAGTCTATTGATGTGTGAATCGGGGCAATAATTCTCTATGCAGCCCCCGTTGCGGAGGGTAAATAGAGAACGTGCCGATGGATAACTCTGATTTTCGCTGATGCTTTTGTTTTATTGACCAAACTTTTACTTCGCGATGTTTTTTGTTTTCGCCATCGGAACAGTGTTGATGATTGATCAGAGTACTAATCTTTTGTGTTGTTGACACGGCAGCAACATTGAGCCTTTGGTTGTGGAACCCGTTGTCTCTCCACTTTCCGTCGTTGCGGTTCTCTAGTAAACTATCTCGCCGATGTTTGGTGGTTATGAGCTCCGACCTTTAGCTTTTAGAGTTTCCAACCACCGATGTTTTTGTGTTGACTACAGAGCCCTTAGTCTATATGGTTTCCACTGTTGCGGCAACTGAGTGAACTAACCATCCGACATATAGTTGTTCCGTTCACCGATGAGAAGTTTGTCAGCCCGATGCTTAGTTTTTTCCGTCGAAGTGGATTATTTGCCTGATGCTTAGTGTTTATTGCTTCTGACCGTCGGTAGGGTTTTCCCATCTTTTTTTGTTGTGTTGTTACTCGATTTTATGGGATGGCAGAGTTTTCCCATGGGTGTTGGTCGAGTCAAGGTTTTTCAGAGATGAAGAGTGCAGTTTGGGGGTTTGAGGTTTCGAGTTAGTTCAAATGCAGCTTGGTTTTAGATGAAAAATCTATTTTGTCAGGATTGTGGTTTTAGTGGGACAACGGGCTTAGAGGTTTTTCAGACCTAGCTTGCAGGATTTTCTTTGCCTTATCATTTTCTTTTCATGCATTAATATTGTTTATAGTTCATTTTACAGAATGCATGTATTCGTGCAATTTGTGTTACTTTGTTAAATGCTAGATGGTCTAAAATATGCTATGTTCACGACAGGGTAACTACTGCAAACAAGATATGTCTAAAAGTCAAAGCAGAAGAGAGGCAGCAAGGAAAGAAGAGGCTGAAGCATAAAGAAGCAAGTTAGAAAAAGGACCAGCATATTTGATAGCAGCAGAGGCCCAGGCTTGGGAAAAGTTTATCACTGATCAAGCTGGTCTCTCGTTATAAAAGTGCTATTAACTTTTAATGAAATGTAACGTATTGTATAAATCAGGAGCACCCACTAAAAGACAAAATTGTGGGATTAAACGGTTGGGGGAACCCAAAGGTCACCCGAGGGGCAACCCAAAGGTTTTGCTGTTTTTGTATAAATATAGGAAAGTTAGTTGTAGAGAGGGACTTTTTCCCAGATAGATTTGTGAGAGTATGATGTAAGAAGAACTATTTCCTTTTGCATAAAGAAATTACAAGTTTCCTATTGGAGAAAGCTTCGTGGAAGGTTTCAAATGCCGTGCTATGGATTTGTTGAATGTGAACTATTTCGTTTTTAGCCGTTATCCATTAACTGTGAGATCGTTCTAACTCTTTGAACCTATGTTCTTGTTATGAATGCACTCTAGTTTATTCTATGAAATTTCCACTTTGAGTAATGAATGTTGTTCATAAACAATTAGCTATATGGTTGTTCATATATCTATAACTGTTCATGTGTTTTGAAATAAGTAACAACTATCTATGATTTTTCTTAATGCATGCACAAAATACATTACTCATTGATGAATAATAATCTTGCTCCCTAGGGATAGGTTAGATAGTTAGTTTTAGTTTTTTCTTGCTGTGTGTGGTTTAGATGCAAGAGAGTTAAGACGAGAGGTAAGAACCTGTGCATCACATTGTGACCGCTCCTCGTATTCTCTATCAATCTGTATTTTTTAGATAGGCACTTGCATCTCATACTTAAATACAAAAAACTAAAAACATACACGGTGGACCGGTCCGTAACCGGTAAAACCCTTTATTTTGTTACTTGAACTACGGTAGTCGGACCGTAAACCGGTCGGATTCTCCATACCAAATAGTAACGGGCTAGTTGGGAACGTTTACTGGGGATAATCCCTAACTGTTGTTACCTGCGATTTTCCAGGCCTCAATAGAACACTAGTAGACTCTCTCACATCCAAGGATACAATAAAACTCAGCTAATCTGACACAGTTGGGTTTATCAAGCTTACACTAGCAGTGGTTTACACATAGTCAAAATTCACACAAGACACAGCCGAACCAACTACCCGTTGGGTTTATCAGGCTGGAAAGGAGGTGGAAATACTGACTGTTAGGCTAGTGAGATCAATCCCAAAGCTATGGACACCTGCACCAAATCTAGCTTGGATTCTAAAGCATATGCACAGCCAACACCAGGAATCATTCCCTTCTCTGTTCCACAGTCCCTCGAGTTATGCCCTCCCTCTCCAATGCTATCCTGGGTGTACAAAGAAGAAAGCCAAGCCCCCATATCTGTCTGCGAGGTTCCTTTTTACACTAGATTCATCAGGAAGGTTCAGAATCCATTTCCATTTCCCCAAGCCAGTTCAGAGACCACACAAGGGTGTACATACAGTGATTACAATTCTGGGATTAAGGAAACGTTATAGAGGCAAACAAGGATGTACACACATAGGTCACATTTCTAGGTTCAAGAAAACATTACAAAGGCCAAGGAATGCACGCACACACAACATTTACGAACTTCTGAGCATTGCACGAGCCATATAGACAGATTTAATCATAGAATCCAAATCTTCTTGCTGGTTTATCAGTAAAACACGGTTTCTGGGTATGCGCGTTTAGGAAAACGATTGAAAGACAGGGAAATCATGAAGGAGGAAATAAAAACTGACGTGAGGGATGAAACTTTGAGAGGTTTTCTCGTGAGTCTGCGTGCTTGAATGAAAACGAATGAATGAATCCATCAACAAAATGTCCTGCCATTTTTTTCCAAAACGTGAGGGAAGGTGAAACATGAATGCCTAAGGGAATGTCATGCATTTTGTTTGGTGTTTTTCTTGCCCATGTAATTAAAAACACGATTTTCAAAAATGGTGCTCTGCCCATTTTGAATTTCTGCCAAAACGCTTCCCGTTCCCACCAAACGGGTCAAGGTTAAACATCCCCCCTTATCCTTAGGAAAATCATGCCCCCATCTCTTTAACGTTTGCAGTGCATAGCTGGTTATAGGTTTTTAATTAATTTGTGTTTTACATGATGTCTCAAGTATACCGTGGCTAGCTAGCACATAAACCATCGTCGTTGATTCTAACCGTCGAACGCAAACATAAAATCATTGGCAGGGCCTTGGCCTTGATCTCCTTTCCATGATTTAATACAATATTCACATCATTTGAAATTTAATATCATGGGGTAAAAAACCGCAGTGTTACATTGCGCAGTTAGTTTCTTGGAGAAGATTCATTCAAGATAAGTGTTATGTGATGTTTTATTGTTGTTATTAATTTGCATTGTATGATTAATGATCTGAATGAATGTTGAGTTTCATGTTGTATATAATGATTATGAATGTGAATTACTTGCATATAGATGATTGTATGTATATGAATTCCCGTTATGTAAACAATTCTAACTCTGCAGGAAGTCAATGAGCTGGTATTGCAAGATAAGTTGCCACAAGATGGCTATGCTGCATAGTGGTAGACATGTAGTGGCTAGAAGCAGTCACATAGTGAATCACGTGTCTATTAAACTGTGTGCACAACATTGGTCCGAACTGTAAGATGTTATTCGCACATTGCGACGCACAATGACATGACAATATGCGATGTTAGACACACCGAGCACATTGAGAGGCGGGGGGGGGGAA
>LPNX010895007.1:3296-35311 GCA_001517045.1 Pseudotsuga menziesii
AACCCTAAACCCTGGATTTAAACCATGGGCTTATTACAAACAGAGAGGGTTTTGAATTACCCCGACACCCCTAAGACTATTTTGACCCATAGCTCCGCTTACAAATTTCCTAACTAACCGCGGAGTTACCCTATGTGGAATATGCGCCCCAACATGGCCTACTACGTATATCGACACCATGGAGAATGTTGACTTCCCCATCGCATCCGCCGTTGCGGGGGTCGCCAAACTCCTGGTCGCCCGACAAATGAGTCCATTGCCACCCGACCCCGTTTTAAGCGTATGACCTATGTTTGGTGTTGCGGGTGGTGGATTTTTGAGCCATTTTCACCGTTGCGGGTGATAGAGTGGTAGGAGGGGTCCGCCGTTGTGGGTGGTATGAAGCTCGTGCCGCCCGACGTAAGTTTCGAAGCCGCCCCGATTGATGTGACTTCTCGCGCGTGTGGATGTGTTTATATATGTGGGGCAAAAAAATGGGGTTTTTTGTTGTTTTCGAAGGCGTGGTTGCGGTGAAGCGAGCTGTTGAGTTTACGAGCACGTGAGAGATAGCTATTGGTACCGGTGGCCAGGTGGCAAGAGAAGAAGTCTAGCTATCATCAGCTCCCTCAATTTGGTGGATTTCCAGGTAGGAAATTGACTCTTATCATCTTTTTTCTTTTTTAGTTTTCTTTCACGCGGTGGGGGGTTTTCTCCCTTGGTTAGGTTTTGTTTCTTCATTCGTCCACCTGGGGTTGCGCGCCGTTCGGTGAGGGTTCCCGGTTGATTTTTTTTGGACAGTTTTAGGGAGAGGGGTTTTCACCTTTTGTGTTTAAAAGGCCCGCGTTTCCTTTTCTGCTGCTTCGGTCCTTTGGGGGGAAGCGAGGTGCTAGCGGCCATCGTGCCGCCTGCACCTGGTGGTTATGATGAAGGTTTGGGGCACCAGAGGCCGTTACGCCAGTCTGCGCTAGGTTCGTTGGGCGGTTAAATTGATAGGAGCTGTGTTACCTTTTTCTGTCTTGAGATCGGGTTTTGCATTAGCCGCAGTCGTCGTGGGTTTTTTTTTTTTTGACTCTCCGTGTACAGTCCGGGGTGGTGCGTCGTTTCGGTGAGAATTGGGGATGGCGCGACCTAGTTTGGCTATTGAACACTTAAAGCCTTGGTAGGTTAAAAAGAGGGGTAGCGTGAGTTGGTTCTGGTTAAGATGCCGGGTCTAGAGATGGGCTCGTTCCCCGTCGAGGTGGGTGAAGAAGGTTATCTTCATGATGTGTTTGCTCCGCTGTTTTAGTCGCTTGCGTTCCATGGGCCGTAGGTCTGAAGTGTCGACTGGTTAAGCCTGGAGTTTTTATTTTTCCTCTCTGTGTGATAGGCAGTAGAATGATGATTGTATGATGCATTTGCAGAGATTTTGCTCGTATCACTTCTATACATCATTTCTATAAGAATGACAAGCCTCATAATAGTGAAGTATCTTGCCAACCTCAATATGACTGATAATTTAATGCATGTGAGATAAATCATAGAACAACTCATCCATAAGACCTGGTGAAGATGTGCTACAATAAAAATTTATCATGCTCATAAAACATTGCACAGCACTCCATATATGTGAATTGTTCAGTATGAAAGCTGAAGATTGATTGTATGCACTGATATAATTCTAATATACCTAAAGAGAGTAAACTGTTGCACAAAGTTCATAAATTCGAATTACTCAATACCATAATGCTATACATTGCAGGAGGATCTTAAAATGTCTAAGAGACAGAAGAAGAAGGCCCCAGCAGTAGAAGAGGTGCCAGCACCGGATACAGAAGCAAGAATTGAATACATTTATGAGGACACTCAATGTGTCACAGGGGTGGAGCCAGAATACAAGTGGGGAGATATTTACAGGATGATCTCCCGAAGGGAGGTCCCGGACATGGGGCTAGAGGAGGCACCCATATATGCTAATATAGAGAGATCGGCTATCATGAAGGTCGCCACCAGACCTGAGTTGTTCCCGTGCTCCGAGTTAATGAGATGGGTGCTACCACATACAAACCACAATTCAATGCTCATCTGTAACATCGATGGCCAGGGCTATGCTGCATTTAGCCCTGGATATGTAGCTTTAGCTTACCATCTACCAGAGCCTCAGCTTTTCGTTACAGATAGATGGCTGGCCGACCTCCGGATGGACCTTGTAGAGACCTTGAAAAGAATGCTCTTACCGAGCAAGATCTTCCGACATAGAGTGACTGAAGATTATGACACAGCCACTCTCAGGCCCACTTACAGGTTCATAGCTTTAATGCTAAACAGAATCTTTGGAAGGGAAAATGGCAGACTATTTAAGCTTGAATGGGTACCCCTAATATTATTTATAGAAACAGAAGGAACTATTTTCAATTGGGCGAGCATAGTCTCCAGCAACCTCTCCTCTTGTGTGGCTGCAACTTCAGAAGGAAAGGAACAGAGAAGGTCTGAATTTTACATGAGCTCAATCCTAATCGATTGCATACTATGCCACCAGTCTTTCCCCAGGCTTAAATGTGTTTGGGAGAAGAATAGGATGCCTGTATATGCAGCATATAAAATGTTGGGAGCTTATCAATACCATACTTCCTATCGAGAGATCTGTGACCAGTTTATCATGGCTTTGCACTCTCTCATATTCAAAAAGGAATGCAACTGTATGTGAAAAGAGGCCATGCAGGTCATAGAGGAGTTTGGTGACTATTTTTTGACAGAAACTGGGATGTATTTGAGGATGGTTGGTGGGTCAAAGACCCCTTATCTGTTTCCCAAGTATGCAACAGATTACATCATACACAAGGAAGCTATCAGGCAAGTGTATATAGATGGAGTTGGGCATTTCCTACTACAGAAGAAGAAGTCTTCCTACCCTCCACTGCCATTCAAACTAGGTAGCTGCAGCTTTGCAAATGTGAAGCAGGCTCTTGAATTTATACAGGAACTAGAAAATTTCCGTTTCAGGGAGATGATCTTTAGACAGAATGATACTCACGAGAGAATGACCGAGCACTGCAAGAAACATAAAGTATTTTATGAGTACACTCATCACATTGACAGGGATGAATCTATTTTCAGGAGGGCCGCTAACATGACAGCGCTAGGTAAGAGGTTCAAACCACAAGGTGGATCTGAGCAGGAGAAAGCTGAACGGGCCAAGGCTGAAGAAACAGCTAAAAGAATAAGGGAAGAAGCCCAGAGACTAGAGCAAGAAGCTGCAAAATGGTCCCAGAGGGGAGAAGAAGAAAAGAAGAAAGCTGCCCAGGAAGCAGCTGAAAGGGTAAAGCAAGCAGCTGAGGAAGCTCAGAAGAAAATAGATGAAGAGCTTCAACAACAAAAGGCCGAGAAGACAGAGATGACACAGCAGCGGGCCTCTGGATCACAAACAGAACAAAGCCAGGGTGAGGAAAACCCTGAAATGTAGACCATGCAAGTGTCCACTACCATCATTCCTTCCACCCCTATGCTCCAGTTAGTACCCTTCACACCGAAGAAAGGGGAAGAGGTTCCTGATTTTAGCACAGTGTACTACGACAGGGAAACTAAAAGAATCATGAGAATAACTGAGCAAAAGGTAGGGGCTGAAGGGATGGCCAGTACCATGATAACCAACAAAGCTGTGATGGTAGGAACGGATAAAGATCCCAAGTTTGTCATAAGGGCTGGCAGAGCAGCAATAGACGCTACAGAGGACAATGTGGATCAAATGATGAAAGAGATAGACTCAACCAAGAAAACCTCCGCTCAGCTGAAGGACACCTTGAGAAGGGAGAGAGAGGAGAGCAATAGGTTAAAAAGAAAATACGAGCATGCACTCAAAGAGGTGGAGGTCACAACGCATGAAATTCATGTTATCCAGCAGGAAGCACAAACGAAAGAAACTACCCAAGAAGCCTTGAGTAAGGCACATCAAGAAATTCAGGACTTAAAGGACGAAAGGGAACAAATGAAAACAAAGATAGAAGAGCTGACGGAGCAGCAGAAGGACATCTATGAATCCAACACCTTATATGTTAGAGATCTGCAGGAGCAGCTAAAGGCAGCCAAGGAGCAGCAGGTAGATCTGCAGCCTGTCAAAGATCACATCCTGACTCAGACGGCAAGGATGCTGCAACTGCAAACGTCCTTGGAAGAAGAAAGGTGTCAAATCTTGCAGATTGATGGCAGGCTGGATGAAATATTAAATACAGCATCTTATTTCGTGGATAGATCACAAGACATCCTGGAGGTGCTGACTTCAAGGATAACCAGAGTAGAAGATGATCAAGAAGTCCCAGCTGAGCTACCAGTTAAAGATAAGCAGGCTTTGAAGCGGGACCACGATCTGATCGAGTTTGCTGTTATTACTGCAGAGGACTTTCAGAAGACAGTGAAGAAAATGAAGGGAGCATGTACAGAGTTCTTTAGAATATCCCTTGTCACCTATAATCGCTGTCAAGTGGAGGCTGAGCATAGACTACTCGAATTTCTTGACCATGATACAATTGCAGGGATGTTGCAGACTAGGCAGCAGGAGGATGAAGCCAGGGTCCAATGTATGAGATCCCTTGATGAGCCGACCCTAAAAAATGAAATTGGACACGCAACCATTAGTATTCAGCTTTTGGAGGAACAGGTGCACCTGAACAAGGCCAGAATAGAAGCTATTCGGAACCAAGCAGAGAGGTTCGAGCTGAATATACAATTCTTGGAGCCCCACTCATTTGAAGGACTCGCGGCTGAGGCAGCAGCGTGGAGGAAATTTTTGGAAGACCAAGCGGGCCCCTCCGAGTGAGAAGGACTGGTCAAACTTTGTATAATGTAATATTTTGTAAAGGGTTGAGAGAAGTTGAAGCTTTGGGGAGCCCAAAGGTTACTTTGGGAAACCCAAGCAATTTTTGTTTTTTGTATAAAACTAGGGAAGAGAGACAAAGAGAAGGGGGGCTTTTTCCCAGTGAACAATGGATGACCTATTGTAAAGAAGAACTATTTCCTTTTTGCAATAAAGAATCGTAGTTTGCCCGTTGGAGAAAGTACTGTGGGATTTTCCAAATGGTGTGAAATGGATGGCAGGGGAATGAATTATTTTGTTTTTCAGCATATGTCCATGAATTGTGAGATCGTTCTAACTCTATGACTTATGTCTTGTAAAAATGATTTCCGGTTTATTTTGTGGAAAATTCACTCTTAGTAATGCTGGTGCTTCACATAACAGTTAGCTATCTGATTGTTGGAATAATTTCTCTTTCATGTGCTGTAAATACAAGTATCAGTTACCTGTGACTGTGTTTATACTACATGAAGTTAATGCATTGCTAAATAATAATTATTTTGGCTCCTCGGGGATAGATAGTTAATCATCTTAGTTCATAGCTGCATATGTGGTTTAGATGTTGTGAACATAAGACGAGAGGTAAGAACCTGCACAGCACATGGTGTGGTTCCCGGCATCCTTATCACCCTGCATGGTTTAGATAGGCATGTGCATTGCATATTAAGTCAAAATACAAATTCCGGTGGACCGGGCCGCAACCGGTAAACCCTTGTTGTTACTTTGACCTACGGTAGCCGGACCGTAAACCGGACGGATTCCCTATACCAAACAATCAGCGGGCTAGTTGGGAACGCTGATTGGGGAGAATCGCTTACTGTTTCTGCCTACAAATTCCCAGGCCTCAACAGTTTTGGCGCTAGAAGGAGGGCCGCCAGAAAAGGCGGGCCGTGGAACTTAATTTTCCCAAGACGACCCTACCAACAGATGTTTTGAAGCTTTCAATCTCACCCAAGTTTGAGGTTTTCCTGTCCTTGAAACCCTGCTTGCTTATTGTTTTTTCTCACCTTTGCTCATGGCGGGGAATCTACCTAACCCCTTGCCAGCTTGGAGAGATAGGTCTCCTCTGAACTTGAATCCTCCTTTACACAATCTGCCTCAAGCTTTCGACAAGCTTTTACCTAAGTTTGACCCTGCGGACAACAGTGCTGTAGATGACCACCTTCAAAGCTTTTACCTGGCGCTAGAAGGGCTAAGGGCTGGAGAGCATGAAGACGTAGTGTGCAGGCTTTTTCCTCATACTCTGAAAGGATCAGCAGTGTCATGGTATTTTGGACTTCCTGTAAATTCCATTCCAGATTGGGATACTTTTGAAAGAATCTTTAGAAATAAGTACACAACCCAGAAGACTCATGCCTCGTTGATGAAAGGGCTTGGTTTGTTAAGGAAAGAGAAGAATGAAAAGGTGCGGAGTTTCACACAGAGATTTTCCTTGTACCTAATTTTTTTTTCTGTTACAGACAGACCCTCAGATAAAGTCTTAAGTGAGTATTATACCTCAGCCCTAGGACCTGAGTTGGCTATGTTCGCCAAGATGAAAGTCAAGCCTACATTGGTGGAAACTTATCAAGAGGCTGAAAGAGTAGAGGCTGAAAGTGAGAGTATAGAGGACTATCCTGACTCAGGTGAAAGGAAAATCATCGAGAAAAGAAGCTCCTTGCTGTCCAAACCTAGAGAAGATCAGCCATATGACTATCATGAGATGATGAAAGTGTTTCAGAAGCTGTCCAACCGAGTTGTAGAGTTGGAGAAAGAAAGGGACAGTCAAATAACCAATAAGCTTCCCCATCCCAGAAAAGAGAGTGACAACCAAAGGCAAGTTTCCCCACCACCAAACGTGGCATCAATAAACATAACAGAGATAGGAGGAGATAATTTCTGTACCTTTCATCAACAACCCACTCAGAGAAGAGATGTCCTCAATGGATACATTCAATGACATGAGTGATGAATAAATTGTTGGATCCGGAATTGACTAGGCACAGTGGTGAGGAAGAAAAGAGGAAACATACCATAGTAAAGAAAGAGGATGATACTATGTTTTCATGGAATGGAGTTTCACTGTTTAATATGGAAGAAAATGCTCTCCAATCTCAGCCTACACTTATAACCACAAAGAATGAGAATCTGGCCACTGAAAAAAAATGAAATAATGTTAAAGGTTCAGGATGTACAAGAGGAGATAAAGGGACAGGCTGATATGAAGTTTAAAGACGATTCACCTAAAGATATTCAAGGCAAACAGGAAGCAGAGTCACCCATTAGACTTACTAAACTGGTAGAAGATGATAAAGAAAGCGCAGTTGGTCAGCTAAGGGAGGAGTTGTCCACAACTAACCAACCAGTAGAAGAAAAGATGGAGCTCATCAAGATCATGAAAACCAGCGCTCCACATTTCCTTGTGACTCTTGAAATTTTAAATCATAATGTCCATAATTGTTTAGTAGATTCTGGATCATCCACAAATGTTATGCCTCTGGTAGTCTGCAAAAAACTCAATGGACAGATAAAGCCTACTCTTTGGGATGTCACACAACTTGACAAAACTAGTGTCAAGGTAGTAGGAGAGATGAAGAACGTGATGATTCAGCTGTCTGCAAACAAAAGGATATGTCATTACATTGACATCATAGTAGCAGACATTCCTGATGGCTATGGGATGATTCTAAAAAGAGACTGGACAGCAAGACTAAATGGATACTTTGCTTCAGATTGGTCTCATTTATGGTTACCCCAGAAGGGCAGCCCAAACTTGATTAAGATTCTAAGGGAGCCTTTTATGAAAAACAATGTCACTGAGTTGGGGGAAGGAAACGAATCTGTTGATTCTGTTTTGGGAAACTACCTTACTGAGCTTAAGCTAGAACACCATTCCTCAGAAAGGGCCAACCCTATGATGGACACTCAGTCTGAGCTCCTTCATTTCCCTCAGGCTGAAAGAAATGATTACAGAATTATAGATATGGGTTCCATCTCAATAACTGCATAGTTGGACCATGGTTAGAAAATTCAGGTCTGAAATCCCGCTCATTCCTAGTTCTTTAAATATAAAAATTTTTGGGATGGGCAAAATTTTTGAAATCTTGTTTTTGCTGTTTTTCTTTTGTACATAAATAAATTGATTTGTTTTCTTAATGCTAGATGCTCTCTTGGTTTTAGTCCTTTAATGCTTTCTGTATTGTTATGCTGTTATTCGCTTACAGTTTTGCTAGTTTTCTTTGTTTTGAATAAGAGGCAAACTTTTGGATGCAATGGAGACATCAGGAGTCTGTATTAACTAAAATCCTGAGCAAGAGAAATGTGTTTAAAGTGCAAGTAATCTTCTAGCAGTTGTATTCCGAACAGGCAGCGCACTCATTTGAAGTCTTACTTAATCCCTATAAATAACTCAGAAGTAAAAAGGGTCTGAAGTACTATTTAGAGGCTCCATCCACTTCACATCTCAAACACCCAAGGGGGTGACAGTACTAGACCTGCAGGATGGAAACGGAGTGACACAGTTTATCACATATAAATGATCCCATGCCAAGAATTAAGAAAAGGGTCAAAAATCTCTTAAGATTCACTTCTTCCAAAGGAACAAAGTATAGCAGAGCAAAGCTCCAAGAAGCATAAATCTCAAAGCATAAAGTAACACATGGCCACAAGATCCTCTCCGTCTGTGAATTGAAATAAAATTATCTCATTCACACAAAAGGACACTATGGGATAGAGGATCCTAAATTTAAAATAAAATTCAGTAAGAAAGGCCCGCGGGAGGACTCATACCAAAGAACTAAAGTTCAGAAAGCAAAAGTACAAAATGGCATGGGAATGAGGAACAAAAGGATAATACTGCTCACTTTCTGTCAAAATCTTGTGGTGTCAAAGCTGTAAACCCCAAAGGGCAGGTAAAATGAACTCCATTTATTTTTGGCCTCCAAAAAGTTATTCAGACCTGAAATACTGCTGGTGTTACCCTTTCCCGAGAAGAGAGGCTTCTTATAATGAATAAGATGCATATTCAGATTGGCTTAGGAATGCATATGTCTAGAGGATTTCAGTTTTAATTCACGCAGTTTAAAGCTTAGGGAGGAAGTTAATCCAGAGATTCTGGGGTTCACCAGGTAGTCGCCAATTGTTGCAGCTGCAACAGTTTTCCCAAATTTCTAAAAAATTTTGGACCCTCCTTTACTTTGGATTAGTTCAGTCCTTTTCCTGGTTTCATCCTTTTGAGTTTAACCTATGATTTTCGAAGCACCTTCATGGAATTTGAGTGCTTTAAATTGGCTGGTTTCTCATCGTTTTCATGCCTTCATTTTGAATTGAGCTTCTGCTTGTTTTTGCATAACCCTTAAAGTTTTCATTGCAAAGTCTTTTTGGATCAGGAGGTTTCTTCTTTGGCTGATCCCCCGTTGCGGGTCTTCTTCAACTCGTCTTTTTCTTTTCCGCCCCGCCGTTGCGAGTGGTGTTCGAAACTTGATTTTTGTTTCTCGCCCTGCCGTTGCGGGTGGCTGCAGGAACCCGGTTGTTTGTCCATCCCGCCGTTGCGGGCCTTCCTCCATTCTTGGTTGTCGTCTCGCCGTTGCGGGTGGTAGACTTTTATACAACTGTTGAGGGCGCGTTCTTAACACCGCGTCGGAGGGAGATGAACTCTACCCTCGCCGCCGTTGCGGTCCAATGGAAAATCTGGACATGCGGTTTATGGCCGACTACGTATATCGGCGCCATGGAGAATGTTGACTTCCCCGTCGCATCCGCCGTTGCGGGGGTCGCCAAACTCCTGGTCGCCCGACAAATGAGTCCGTTGCCGCCCGACCCCGTTTTAAGTGTATGACCTATGTTTGGTGTTGCGGGTGGTGGAGTTTTGAGCCATTTTCGCCATTGCGGGTGATAGAGTGGTAGGAGGGGTCCGCCGTTGCGGGTGGTATGAAGCTCGTGCTGCCCGACGTAAGTTTCGAAGCCGCCCCGATTGATGTGACTTCTCGCGCGTGTGGATGTGTTTATATATGTGGGGCGAAAAAATGGGGTTTTTTGTTGTTTTCGAAGGTGTGGTTGTGGTGAAGCGAGCTGTTGAGTTTACGAGCGTGTGAGAGCTAGCTGTTGGTACCAGTGGCCAGGTGACGGGAGAAGAAGTCTAGCTATCATCAGCTCCCTCAATTTGGTGGATTTCCAGGTAGGACTTTGACTCTTATCATCTTTTTTCTTTTTTAGTTTTCTTTCACGCGGTGGGGTTTTTAAGATTTGGACCCGTTGTCCTGTTGCACCAGCGGGGTTTTTCTCCCTTGGTTAGGTTTTGTTTCTTCAGTCGTCCACCTGGCGTTGCGCGCCGTTCGGTGAGGGTTCCCAGTTGATTTTTTTTGGACGGTTTTAGGGAGAGGGGTTTTCACCTTTTGTGTTTAAAAGGCCCGCGTTTCCTTTTCTGCTGCTTCAGTCCTTTGGGGGGAAGCGAGGTGCTAGCGGCCGTCGTGCCGCCTGCACCTGGTGGTTATGATGAAGGTTTGGGGCACCAGAGGCCGTTACGCCAGTTTGCGCTAGGTTCGTTGGGCGGTTAAATTGATAGGAGCTGCATTACCTTTTTCTATCTTGAGATCGGGTTTTGCATTAGCCGCAGTCTCCGCGGGGTTTTTTTTTTTTTGACTCTCTGTGTACAGTCTGGGGTGGTGCGTCATTTCGGTGAGAATTGGGGATGGCGCGACCTAGTTTGGCTATTGAACACTTAAATCCTTGGTAGGTTAAAAAGAGGGGTAGCGTGAGTCAGTTCTGGTTAAGATGCCAGGTCTAGAGATGGGCTCATTCCCCGTCGAGGTGGGTGAAGAAGGTTATCTTCATGATGCGTTTGCTCCACTGTTTTAGTCGCTTGCATTCCATGGGCCGTAGGTCTGAAGTGTCGACTGGTTAAGCCTGGATTTTTTATTTTTCCTCTCTGTGTGATAGGCAGTAGAATGATGATTGTATGATGCATTTGCAGAGATTTTGCTCGTATCGCTTCTATACATCATTTTTATAAGAATGACAAGCCTCGTAATAGCGTAGTATCTTGCCAACCTCAATATGACTGATAATTTAATGCATGTGAGATAAATCATAGAACAACTCATCCATAAGACCTGGTGAAGATGTGCTACGATAAAAATTTATCATGCTCATAACACATTGCACAGCACTCCATATATGTGAATTGTTCAGTATGAAAGCTGAAGATTGATTGTATGCACTGATATAATTCTAATATACCTAAAGAGAGTAAACTGTTGCACAAAGTTCATAAATTCGAATTACTCAATACCATAATGCTATACATTGCAGGAGGATCTTAAAATGTCTAAGAGACAGAAGAAGAAGGCCCCAGCAGTAGAGGAGGTGCCAGCACCGGATACAGAAGCAAGAATTGAATACATTTATGAGGACACTCAATGTGTCACAGGGGTGGAGCCAGAATACAAGTGGGGAGATATTTACAGGATGATCTCCTGAAGGGAGGTCCCGGACATGGGGCTAGAGGAGGCACCCATATATGCTAATATAGAGAGATCGGCTATCATGAAGGTCTCCACCAGACCTGAGTTGTTCCCGTGCTCCGAGTTAATGAGATGGGTGCTACCACATACAAACCACAATTCAATGCTCATCTGTAACATCGATGGCCAGGGCTATGCTGCATTTAGCCCTGGATATGTAGCTTTAGCTTACCATCTACCAGAGCCTCAGCTTTTCCTTACAGATAGATGGTTGGCCGACCTCCGGATGGACCTTGTAGAGACCTTGAAAAGAATGCTCTTACCGGGCAAGATCTTCCGACATAGAGTGACTGAAGATTACCACACAGCCACGCTCAGGCCCACTTACAGGTTCATAGCTTTAATGCTAAACAGAATCTTTGGAAGGGAAAATGGCAGACTGTTTAAGCTTGAATGGGTACCCCTAATGTTCTTTATAGCAACAGAAGGAACTATTTTCAATTGGGCGAGCATAGTCTCCAGCAACCTCTCCTCTTGTGTGGCTGCAGCTTCAGAAGGAAAGGAACGGAGAAGGTCTGAATTTTACATGAGCTCAATCCTAATCGATTGCATACTATGCCACCAGTCTTTCCCCGGGCTTAAATGTGTTTGGGAGAAGAATAGGATGCCTGTATATGCATCATATAAAATGTTGGGAGCTAATCAATACCATAATTCCTATCGAGAGATCTGTGAACAGTTTATCATGCCTCTGCACTCTCTCATATTCAAAAAGGAATGCAACTGTATGTCAGAAGAGGCCATGCAGGTCATAGAGGAGTTTGGTGACTATTTTTTGACAGAAACTGGGATGTATTTGAGGATGTTTGGTGGGTCAAAGACCCCTTATCTGTTTCCCAAGTATGCAACAGATTACATCATACACAAGGAAGTTGTCAGGAAAGTGTATATAGATGGAGTTGGGCATTTCCTATTCTAGAAGAAGAAGTCTTCCTACCCTCCACTGCCATTCAAACTAGGTAGCTGCATCTTTGCAAATGTGAAGCAGGCTCCTGAATTTATACAGGAACTAGAAAAGTTCCGTTTCGGGGAGATGATCTTTAGACGGAATGATACTCACGAGAGAATGACCGAGCACTGCAAGAAACATAAAGTATTTTATGAGTACACTCATCACATTGACAGGGATGAATCTATTTTTAGGAGGGCCGCTAACATGACAGCGCTAGGTAAGAGGTTCAAACCACAAGGTGGATCTGAGCAGGAGAAAGCTGAATGGGCCAAGGATGAAGAAACAGCTAAAAGAATAAGGGAAGAATCCCAGAGACTAGAGCAAGAAGCTACAGAATGGTCCCAGAGGGGAGAAGAAGAAAAGAAGAAAGCTTCCCAGGAAGCAGCTGAAAGGGTAAAGCAAGCAGCTGAGGAAGCTCAGAAGAAAATAGATGAAGAGCTTCGACAACAAAAGGCCGAGAAGACAGAGATGACACAGCAGCGGGCCTCTGGATCACAAACAGAACAAAGCCAGGGTGAGGAAAACCCTGAAATGCAGACCATGCAAGTGTCCACTACCATCATTCCTTCCACCCCTATGCTCCAGTTAGTACCCTTCACACCGAAGAAAGGGGAAGAGGTTCTTGATTTTAGCACAGTGTACTACGACAGGGCAACTAAAAGAATCATGAGAAGAACTGAGAAAAAGGTAGGGGATGAAGGGATGGCCAGTACCATGATAACCAACAAAGCTGTGATGGTAGGAACGGATAAAGATCCCAAGTTTGTCATAAGGGCTAGCAGAGCAGCAATAGACGCTACAGAGGACAATGTGGATCAAATGATGAAAGAGATAGACTCAACCAAGAAAACCTCCGCTCAGCTGAAGGACACCTTGAGAAGGGAGAGAGAGGAGAGCAACAGGTTAAAAAGAAAATATGAGCATGCACTCAAAGAGGTGGAGGTCACAAAGCATGAAATTCATGTTATCCAGCAGGAAGCACAAACGAAAGAAACTACCCAAGAAGCCTTGAGTAAGGCACATCAAGAAATTCAGGACTTAAAGGACGAAAGGGAACAAATGAAAACAAAGATAGAAGAGCTGACAGAGCAACAGAAGGACATCTATGAATCCAACACCTTATATGTTAGATATCTGCAGGAGCAGCTAAAGGCAGCCAAGGAGCAGCAGGTAGATCTGCAGCCCGTCAAAGATCACATCCTGACTCAGAGGGAAAGGATGCTGCAACTGCAAACGGCCTTGGAAGAAGAAAGGTGTCAAATCTTGCAGATTGATGGCAGGCTGGATGAAATATTAAATACAGCATCTTATTTCGTGGACAGATCACAAGACATCCTGGAGGTGGTGACTTCAAGGATAACCAGAGCAGAAGATGATCAAGAAGTCCCAGCAGAGCTACCAGTTAAAGATAAGCAGGCTTTGAAGTGGGACCACGATCTGATCGAGTTTGCTGTTATTACTGCAGAGGACTTTCAGAAGACAGTGAAGAAAACGAAGGGAGCATGTACAGAGTTCTTTAGAAGAGCCCTTGTCACCTATAATCGCTGTCAAGTGGAGGCTGAGCATAGACTACTCGAATTTCCTGACCATGATACAATTGCAGGGATGTTGCAGACTAGGCAGCAGGAGGATGAAGCCAGGGTCCAATGTATGAGAGCCCTTGATGAGCCGACCCTAAAAAATGAAATTGGACATGCAGCCATTAGTATTCAGCTTTTGGAGGAACAGGTGCACCTGAACAAGGCCAGAATAGAAGCTATTCGGAACCAAGCAGAGAGGTTCGAGCTGAATATACAATTCTTGGAGCCCCACTCATTTGAAGGACTCGCGGCTGAGGCAGCAGCGTGGAGGAAATTTTTGGAAGACCAAGCGGGCCCCTCCGAGTGAGAAGGACTGGTCAAACTTTGTATAATGTAATATTTTGTAAAGGGTTGAGAGAATTTGAAGCGTTGGGGAGCCCAAAGGTTACTTTGGGCAACCCAAGCAATTTTTGTTTTTTGTATAAAACTAGGGAAGAGAGACAAAGAGAAGGGGGGCTTTTTCCCAGTGAACACTGGATGACCTATTGTAAAGAAGAACTATTTCCTTTTTGCAATAAAGAATCGTAGTTTTCCCGTTGGAGAAAGTGCTGTGGGATTTTCCAAATGGTGTGAAATGGATGGCAGGGGAATGAATTATTTTGTTTTTCAGCATATGTCCATGAATTGTGAGATCGTTCTAACTCTATGACTTATGTCTTGTAAAAATGATTTCCGGTTTATTTTGTGGAAAATTCACTCTTAGTAATGCTGGTGCTTCACATAACAGTTAGCTATCTGATTGTTGGAATAATTTCTCTTTCATGTGCTGTAAATACAAGTATCAGTTACCTGTGATTGTGTTTATACTACATGAAGTTAATGCATTGCTAAATAATAATTATTTTGGCTCCCCGGGGATAGATAGTTAATCATCTTAGTTCATAGCTGCATATGTGGTTTAGATGTTGTGAACATAAGACGAGAGGTAAGAACCTGCGCAGCACATGGTGTGGTTCCCGGCATCCTTATCACCCTGCATGGTTTAGATAGGCATGTGCATTGCATATTAAGTCAAAATACAAATTCCGGTGGACCGGGCCGCAACCGGTAAACCCTTGTTGTTACTTTGACCTATGGTAGCCGGACCGTAAACCGGACGGATTCCCTATACCAAACAATCAGCGAGCTAGTTGGGAACGCTGATTGGGGAGAATCCCTTACTGTTGCCGCCTACGAATTCCCAGGCCTCAACAGAACCTACACTCTTGTGGGTCTGGAGGTGGCCTCACCATTGATGAGTACATTGTAGTATACTATTTTCGGGACATGGAAAAGGTTGGGAGTCAAATCCCGACAAACTCCATCTAGGTACTAGGCCTGAAGTCCATACTATTGGCACTCGGTAGTATAGTTGGTCTAGCATCACTCCACCAGGCCTCACAGCCATTGATATTCTATGCATTGGAGTGCATGAGACCCACAGTGTAAGACTAGAGCACCATGCTATTGAGTAACATGAAGCAGCATCCCAGTGACTACAAGATGGGTAGGGTACAAAACTTTGGTTTCGGTAGCATACTGAGCACATTATTCTTTGAGCATGTATGAAGGCTAAGCCCTAGAGTTGACATTCCACCTCACGAGGTTTGAGATATGGCCCAACGACATTAGGCAGATGTTATGCATAGACTGGGTGGAGGTATGGTGTTTAACCCCTACCCAGTTGACTTCTTTCCATAGTGGCGATGACAGATTGTTGCCATCGATGACTATCGCTATGCGGGAATAGATTTCCGAGGAGATTCAGACATGCCCCTACCACTAGGAGCAGCATACGGTGATATAGGTAACGAATCCCAAACCTTCTTTTGAAGTTTTTTGAATTATTAATTTTTTTTTTGTGTGTTTTTTGATATATTGACTCAAAAGACATGTTTTGGTGTGACGACACATAGTGAAAATCTGTCATGTGTATGCAGATGTTGGACCAGGGCTGCCTGATGGTTTACCTCATCATAGACAAATGGGAAGAGGAGATGATATCATGGGTGGGGATGTAGAGCGGAAACTCCTAAGAATCCACACAAACTTTGTACACTTGACACACACGGTACCCATGGCACAAGTCAAGGACTTACCTAAGGCCATGCAGTGTCAGGTGGTTGGTGTACCATGAGCATGGGTTCGGTTATTTCGATGACTAGCTAGAGCCGTGGTGTGCTACCATGATCAGAACCCCCGTCCTCCTCCATAGGCTTAGAGACCTGAGAGTGATTCATTTTGTACTACCGTGTATTATATTTTGGTGGCTTGGAAGCCCCATTTTTGTATTATGACACTTATGTAATATGACGTCACATTTTTGGATGTTTTAATGAATTTTTTTTATGATGATTGATTTTATTTATTTACATGTGTGTAAAAATGTATGTTTGTGATGTGCTTATGGTCTATGAAACAAATGGAAATCTAACACATAGTTAGCAAATGAGTCAACAACTTGATTAAAAATTATTGGAACATGTATGTATGTTATGTTGTCAAATTGTCGTTCTAACAATATCACATGTAAGAATCTTCATAATAATGTCGGATCCCTAATATGATACAAGCCATTAAGCTGTGACACTACTAACTACGAATCAAGACATACCTTAAGAGAGAGAACACTATGTGAAATGGCATCCTGTAATAGCTCGATAACAGCACTATACTCAGCAACATTGTTCGAAGAAGGCGGTAAACATAAGCCTCCTGAAGACAATACCTAACTCGTAGGAGTATAAATCACCCAAGTAGCAGAGGCTAAGTTTTGAGTGTGGCGGCTAGCACCATCATCAAATCCTATGTAAGCAAAAGACTCCATTGACAACTTCCATAAGAAACAAAAGCTAATCAACAAACCTGATCACCATAAGAAAACCTAACTATGCAAAAAACTGTACAATAATATACAATAATCAGCCTTGGATGAAGATCATGCATAGTACTTTTTAAGATAGAGCCCATTTCTAGGATCCTCCAAGGTTGTCCCTTCATAATCTACCAGCTCATAGGCACCCTTCTCTAACACACGTTTGACTACATAAGGACCATGCCACATGGGATAAAATTTTCCTACCGCCAAGGGTTCTTTAGCTTGATCCCAGAAAAGGACCAAATCACCTTCACTAAACCTCCTCAGACAAAAAAAATTATCATATTGGACCTTAACACCACACTTATTTACTTCTAGAGACACTAAGGCATCTTAACGCTACTTATCAAGCTGCTCTAAGTGGACCAAACGTTCCTCCGATGTGGAGGTGTCTGGTAAAATCTTTATAGCTAGCTTCAATGAAGGGATTTTGCATTCAATTGGTAACATAGAATCCACTCCATGTACGAGTTGATATGGAGAAAAATTTGTGGCAGTCTTAACCGCGGTCCTATAGGCCCACAAAGAAGGATATAACATGATATGCCAATTCATTTTTCTTTGTACGATGGTCTGTTGGAGAATGGAATTAAGTGATTTGTTCACTGCTTCAACCTATTCATTTACCTGAGGGTAATAAGAAGAGGAGTGCTCCTGCTTATACCCTAACTTCGAGGCCAACTCTTCCATCATTCGATTCTGAAAGTTCCTAATATGGTCAGTGACAAGATATTTCAAAATTTCGAACTGAGTAATAATTTGGTTGAATACAAAATGCGTGGCTTCCTCACCATCATATTTAATCGTTGGCATAGCCTCATCCCATTTCGTGAAAGAATCAACAACCACTATAATATGATGATGCCCCTAGCTGAATCTGGGTTGTAATCCATGAATTCAAGCCCCCACTTGGTGAAGGGACCGACGGTGATGATTAGATGTAATGGGGAAGGATGTGAGTGCATATTGCATGCAAACACCTGGTAAGGGTGACACTTCTTGACCGCATTGACACAATCTTTGAAGATCAACGACCAAAAATATCCCACTCTCAATATTTTTTGGGCTGTAGAAAGCCCAGATAAATGACTGCCACATGCCCCTCTATGGCAATCATTCAGCACAACCTCAGCATATTCATGGGTTAAACAATGACGTAAAATGGAATCTACCCCATGATGGTACAAAGTGTTATCCACTATAAGGTAGTTCTTAGATACGTGACGTAATCGTCATTGCTCATCCTGTGAAAGGTGAGTAGGGAACTTCAATGTTTGTAAATATATGATGATATCCCCATACCATGGATCCACAGTTGAGATAAGGAAAATACGCTCATCGAAAAACGTATCCTCATAAACCTCCTCCTCCTCCTCACTCAGAAAATTAGAAATGAGCTCCGCAAAAATCAATGATTTCTTCAATTTTCCCGAAACAACCTCGAGATTGAATTCTTGCAAAATAACAATCAAATTATTATACTTTCCCCTAATCATCCTTCTAGTGAAGATGAACAGAAATGGATTGACATGAGCTACCACCAAGGTCTGGCAAAGGAGAATGTAGTGTCTCAATCTCTGAACCACATGAATGGTGGCCAAGGAAAGTTTCTCCACATGGGACTAACAGATTTCCACATCTATAAGGTTCCATCTCAAATAATATATGACATGCTCATGGAGATCCTCATCCTACTGAACCAAAACCATACCAATCGTCTCCATGGATGCAGCCACATAAATAAAAAATTCACGGCTATAGTCGGGTGGACTAAGCACGGGGGTCAATGCTAAGGATCGCTTAAGAGCATCAAGGGACTCTCGGGCTCACTCATCCTAGCAAAAGGTAGTGTCCTTATTTAAAAGACACATAAAGTCTTTAGTCAAATTGGAAAAGTTAACCACGAATCTCTGTAAGAAATTTTCCATGCCTTGCAAACATTGAATATGTCAAATATTTCACGGGGGAGACAATTGAAGTATTTCCTCAAACTTTAAGGGATCGAATCTTATACCCTCCTTGGAAACAATGAACCCTAGAAAGCAACCAAACTTCACACAAAAGATGCACTTATGGGGATTTAACCTAACTAGGTAGTGGTAGCATCTTTCAAATACTAATCTCAAATGGTAGGGTTGATGCACTCTCAGCCAAGAATGAGCAGCAAGGTCATCCGAAAATACTTTAATAATCAATTTGAGATCGTGAAAAATCAAGGTCATAGCCCGCTGAAATGTTGCTCCAGCATTTTTAATGCCAAAAGGCATCTTCCAATATGCAAACGTACCCCAAGGACAAATAAATGTAGTTTTTTGTTGATCCCCGAGTTTGATCTGAATCTAATTATATCTGAAAAATCCATCCATAGAGGAAAATACCTTGCTTCTTGCACACTCATCCAAAATTTGATCAATAAATGGTGTGGGAAAATTATCCTTAGGACAAGCACGATTTAAATCATGGAAACCAATGCATATATGGATTGTTCCCTGTTTCTTATCAACCAGAACAGGGTTTGAAACCTACTTCGTCAAGGGAATGGGATAGATAAAACTGATTTTTAGTAGCTTCTCTATCTCAGCCTTAATTGTGGGCACTTTTCTAGGATTCACCGCATGCAAACGCTATCGAATAGGCTTCACATTCAGATAGGTCTTAATTTCATGTTCGACAATACAAGGGTTGATACCTAGCATTTCCTCATATGACTAAGCAAAGATGTCATGAAACTCTTTAAATAGCTCAGTATTATCCTAAATCTCAGCATGGGAACAGTCTACCCTAGTATAGACATTCTCAATCTTGTTAGGATCGTGAGATATATTGATAGGAATAGTAGGTGATATATTTTCCATGTTCCCATCAACCATCTGACTAGGAGAGCTTAATGGAACCACAGGACTACCAATATTCTCTCTAAGAATCTCCCTAAAGTCTTCACATTCCAAATGGTCAAGCTCGAGAAGAAAATAAGATCTATGATGTAACTCTTCCCAAGGTGGCTCAACCCCAGACATGGCCTCAACAATAGCTTCATCTGATGGAAAAACACTATCAAGGCAATCATGTGCGTGAGAGGACTCAACTGCCCATGCAAGCAACACATATGGGTCCTCCTCCTCCGTTCGTGAAGAGAAAGGACTAGGATATAAAACATAATCAATATTTGCTTGATATGCTATCATTATTGCAGGAAATGGCACGTCCATTTCGATAGGTCTATTTGAAGGACTCGATGGAGGAAGAATCCAAGGATCTTCCATATGGGTAGTGTGAAAATACACTGAATTCAATGAATATGAAGCCCCACTAAAACTAGATCCGATCATAAGAATGGGCACAAGACAACTAAAGGTCCCCATAAGGGATGGATACATACCTACACCCACACTCCCAGTTGTCGGCTAAGAATGATTGATAATCGGGATAGAAGCTCCCGACGATGCATGAACACTCGGATTTTTGAATGATGTCTGATCAATCGTAACAATATTCCCATTAAATGGAAAGCATACTACTCGAAAAAGAGAAGAGGCTACAACTTGCATACTATAAATCCAATTTTGACCTAGTAAAAGATTGTAATCAAGGGGCACATCAACGACCTCGACCTCGATCACGACGGTTTTCCCTCCCAAATGGACCTTAAGAGAAGGAAGAATTCCATGCAGCCAAAATGATCTACCATCAAAGGCAATCAACACGGTAGCTAATTGAGATAACTCGAGAGAACCCAAACCCTTCCAACATGACAAAAACATCATGGAAGCAACAGTGCCTTCGTCAATCATAATGCATTTGACAGTCATGTTAAGACGCTCTACATGAATCAAGAGAGACACGTAGTAAGGCAAGCGAGGCTGTAGTCCCATGGTTTCAAATTTGATGATAGAAGAAGAGTTATCATCACTAACCCCAAGAGTAGAAAGCAAAGCTTTCCTTTACAATGGACAACTCTAAAGTACTTCAAGCGCAGACATTGCACAAGGAGTTTAGCCCAAAGCCTCGATAACAAACTAGTTCTAAGCGGCTCGAGCATTAGGATTGTGCCCCGAATGCTTTAGGAATCCCTTAGGAATGCGAGGTGCAATCTTAGGTTTATCCATAGGGTTTTCAATATGCAAAGGGCTCTCGGTTGGAGGTTCCTTCCCAAGGTCTAGTTGCGACGAACCATAGTCTTTTGCATGAGTCACAACCTTAGTAGCATGCACCATGTTGATGCAACCATGACCAGTAATGGTTTCCAAAGTATTTTGATCTCCACCCAATGCAAAATGAGGATCATGGGTCCTCGAGTTCATATTTTGATTATGGGGTAAAGGATTGGTGAGCACAGCTGGGCCCTATGCTATGAACCTCGAGGCATATTCCATACGAGGGCACAAGTGAGTGAGGTGGTCATCCTTACACAATTTACAAGGAAACTTAACCTTACGTTTATACTGCTTGTCCCCCCCAGCATTGTGGGAGTTCTTGTCATTAAAATTGGCATTTTAGTTATTTTTCCCACCCTTATGATTATTTTTACCCTTTTTCTTATTCCTTCTAGGCTGTTGGTTGCCCTTCTGGTCCAACGATTGCCCAAAAAGTACACTCGCCATTTGGGTGGGTTGAGATGAAGTCGTGTCTTGTCCTAAAGCAGATTGATTAATGGACAATTGACACACTTGTTTCACAACCAAATCCGCAGGTTTGGTACTTGTACAACTCACAATGCCATAGGCATGTGGTCCAAGCTTGATCTTGGGATCAAAACTAGAACGCAGAGCATTAGGTATGATCTCATATAATAGTCCAGATTGAGCATAAATCAAATCCAATTCCTATGCCCTAAAAATTGCTTGTTCCTCGTTCTAGACTTCGGATGTAGAAACATCCTTCACGATGT
Source organism: Pseudotsuga menziesii (assembly GCA_001517045.1). Taxonomy (NCBI): domain Eukaryota; kingdom Viridiplantae; phylum Streptophyta; class Pinopsida; order Pinales; family Pinaceae; genus Pseudotsuga; species Pseudotsuga menziesii. Next base: position 24,878 of record LPNX010895007.1, read on the forward strand.
AAGGTAGAAACGATTTAAGGAACCACTCAAGGAGAAACTCTAGCGGTATGAAAGGTTTAATCAACCTCTTCTGTCTACGCCACTCTTGGATATGGTCCAAGATACGTGTGGCTTTGTCCTGTCGAAATTTCGACAAGAGTTCTGTACCAATGTCATAACGCAGGTGTAGCTGGAAGTGATTGAGCAAAGTCATAGCAAGGTCATCGAACAAATCAAAAGCCCCCCTCAATAATTCTATGTACCATTTCACTATAGGCCTCGTGATGGTGTGTTTAAATAGCCTTAAACAGATTGAGTCATCGTGTAAGGAATTGGAAGAGCACCAAAGGTGAAAGGTAGTGACATGTTCACTAGGATATTCTCCTACTTTGCCCTCAAATTTGGGAATGTCCGAGGGAAGCTTGTTAGGGACAGCCGGCCAAGATGGGTCATGAGATACCGGATCATTCATTAGTCTCGACAATTCAAGTAAATTTAACATTGTGAGGAAAGGAAGCCTAGGTTGAGCCATTCTATGCCACACTCCCTGATAGTTTTGGTTCATATAAGGCTGACTACTGTGAATACCATGGCCTTATCCATAATATCCTCCTCTCGTTTGACCCGTGTAGGGATACATGGAAGCATTATGATGTGGTGTACCTTGACTATGCGGTGCTACAAAGCCATAATTAGAGGAGTAAGTGGTTTGTTGATACTCATACCGATAAGGTTGATAGCTCTGTCCATACTATGGTCCATAAGATTGTCCATAAGAAGCTCCATAAGATGTCCCATGGGATGTCCCATGGGAAGCTCCATAAGTAGGTATATGGGGAACTCCTTGCGATGGACCGTAAGATGATCCAGAAATAGGAATATGAACCCCTGAGACAACAGGAGAGACTTGACTCTAATATACTACTATGCGAGCAGTCGCAGCACAAACATGACTAGTAGCAACATTCAGACCCGAAGGACCACGTGAATGAGGGGGAGGAATGGTTGTCAAAAATGCATTCGAAGGAGTAGGAATTGCGGACAAAGGGACATGTGAAGGGATGTAAATGGTATTCCCTATGGTCACTTGTATTGGTTCTGGTATCTGCATATGATTACTAACACTAGGTCTAGGACGAACATGTGAGGTAGCTTCCACCATTGGGATGAAAGGTGCAATATGACTAGTGCTCCCAAATCTCTCCACATGGAAAGGAATAGGAGTGCCCCAAGGCATAGTGCTAGTTTCAACTTCTGACTTGGCATGATGTGCTATATCATGTGCATGGATATTAGGCATGCCATAATGAACATGACTAGTTATTGTGGGTCCATGGTGAGTCTCATCGCCCGAAAACCAATACTGGTGACCTGTGAATGAGGGATCATAACTAGAATGTGAAGGTATTTTTGGTGAAGGATCATATACAAGAGTAGGATATTCCTCCCCAACCTCTTGAGGTGGAGAAGAAATCTTAGGAATCTCATTTTCCTGATCTCCCATCGTGTGTGAATCAATGTGATAAGTAGTCCTCTCGGATTGTCTGTTTCTCTCTCCTAAAGGAAGAGGAGATGTGGAAGTTGAAAGTCCTGCTAAACGATGAGAACGGTGAAGCACCACACCCAAATCCACAATGACTCAAAAAATGAAAAAGACTCTTTCTAATTATGAAAACCCTAAGTAAACTAGCGTGCATAGAGCATACACCTATACAATGTAAAGCCAAATCACAAGCAAACAAGGGTAGGATATGTGAGCTCCCAAATGAAGAAGGTATGTCTCACCTAGGAGAGGCTTGAGACTCCCATACACAACAAGCAGAGGTTCGTAGCCAATTATAGTGGCCCTCAGCTTCAACGCATATAGCGACTATGTTTTCCGATCCCTACTTGGCCAATACACCTACATAATAACCTCTATGAAGTACCCCCTCGATAACCTAGGTAAGGAAACTAAGTTCACCTCAATATAATAAATGCTCAGGCAGACAATCGTAGGTGAGATTGACCATATGGGTAGGGTAGCAAAGGCCAAAAATCCTGAAAGAGCCCCCAGATACGAATACAATCCTGGAAATATCTCCAGTACTACTCAGTTATGACCAAGGGTCATCCTAATCATTAACTACTCACATTTCCTTGTGATTAACTCCCTTGTAAGAGGAGGATCCTAAGAAACACTAATTACACCAAGGAATTTCACACTCTCACCTGGATAGACACATACATGTTTCGTTTAGTGGTCTTGGAGAATTTACTCATAATGAACTATTCCAAGACCCTAAAACCTAATCTTGTTGGTGTACCCTATAAAATAAAAGACTGTAATTCATTTTATTATGTGTTGATTTTAATTGGCTTATTACTCAAAAGGGCAAATGATTGTGCAACTAATGGTGTTATGACGCAACAAGAAGTAAAATGCACACCTAACAATCAATGCAAATGCACCATGTTGAATGAAAAATGGGGTATGCTACTACGTGAAATGCAAAATTTTCCTTCAAATGAAAATGCAATCGTTCCTATATGAAAATCTAACTAATACTTCTCCAAGCAAACCTAGTGCAAGTACCATGCAAAATGCAATAATGCATAACGATGCAAAAAAAACAAATATTTTGTATTTTTTGAATTAAAATGAGATCATAAAGAAAAATAATGACTCTACCACCCCTAGACTCTGCAAGCACTATCAAACAGCACCCATGGAAAGCACTAAGGTACAAGAGACCTAATGCACTAATCCCAAAACAAAAAATAGAATATGCAACGACAAGAACATTCTTAAAAAATTCAAACTAAAAAGTGTCTCTGGTCAGAAATAGAGGTGTATACAGACTCTAGAACCATCCAAGGAGACTCAAAAATCATCAAAAATCACCCAACAACACTTAATCTTCCCCTAAAAGGAAAAACTCAGGGCATACACGACTGTGTGCAGAAAACCCACGTATATACATGGATATCCCAGTAAAAACCACGTGTACATGTGACTATGAAGCCAAAAATCGTGTACAGGAAGAAAAAGAGATAAAAAATAAGGTAAACAGACAAGCTGAGACAAAATTTACTCCTATCAGAGAGTACCAGGCAAACATGCCCCCAGACCCGACTAAGAGATAGAAAAATTAGAGCAATTCAAGAACATTGAATGTCGATAAAACCCCCAAAGGAAATGACTAGGAACTCCCCAGTATGGTCACCAATTCTGTTACAGAGAAAAATTCCTATGACTTGGGGTACCATAATAGACAGAGTAACCGCAGAAATCAACTCTTTTCTATATGCAAGAGAAACCAAACATCTAACACTAGAGGATCTTGAAACATATTTTATTCCAGACGGTTGATGTAGATCCCCGTTGAGCGTTTCCACTCTCGCTTGTATTAATAATTTGCTCTCTCAACATTCAGCAAACAAGACAAGCATGCTATATATAATTGTGTTAGACCTACTCTAGCATATATAATCAATAACATATACACATTTAAAAGCATTCGTGGATTCAATACTCATTTAAATACACATTATTGGACATGAAAAGATATTTCTATTAATATAAATTAGAGATTACAATAGTGACAACCTTTGTCGGCACGTCTGCAAATCAGAGAAACTGAGTCCTCCATCTGGTCCTCCACTGCTTCAATCCTCCATCTCTCGATAACAAGCTCACAAGCAAAGGAAATCTTGGGAAGAACACAAAGTGCTCCAAGGGACAAAGGGATGCAAACTCAAGTATAAGCTCCTGCAACAATGGACTATAGTTTTCTTTCTCTTCAAGTCCTCCCCTTTCAATGTATCCAAATGGTTCCTTATATAGTGCTTCAATGGGGTAATGGAAGGTCAAATTTGACCGATCTCAAGGAATATGGAAGGCCAAGAGACAAGTGACTCAGATCCACATCAAGGAAAACTCCAAAACTATTTGGCCTTTTTCACACATCCCGATGTACGTGGGTTTGAGGGTCAAATCCGTGCATATACACGAGAATAGGTTTAAAAGTCGTGTATAGAAAATAATGCATGTTTTTAGGGATGATCTTGGAAACATCAAAGGTATAAAAATGGTCCATGGGGTTTAAAGAGTCTGCAAAGGGACAGGGAAGGCCATAAAGGTGTGATCCACCATGTGTGGTAAAATCAGCTGTAACAACGCCATTTAGCATGCAAAACACAAGTAGATTGATGAAAATAGAATATTGATGCTTACATTATCGACAAAAAACTCAAGTCAACCTGAATGTGTTGCGACATATTTTAAGTCACACCGACTGTATCGACAGCCTTGTCCCTCTTTATCTGAATTCAGGCATGTGACCGTTTAGATGGGAAATTTCGAGATGTTTTGAAAAATCGACACATTTTGTGATCAAAAATCTTTACCAAACTCATTCGACAGTGTCAACAGGAAAACCTAAGTCATGCTTATTGTATCGGCCTCCTTATCCCTTTTCTTCCTATTTTGGAGCATGCAACCATTTCAAAAAAAAATCCCAAGTCATTTATGGATGTTTTGGCAACATTTGTCGAGTAGCCCCGATGAAATCCACTGATGCTCAGTCTCCTGGAAAGTTTATTTCAAAGTCGATCGTTTCAGTACAGTTTCCTGAGTTTCTTTTGATGGTATCAACGATGATTTTTTAGTTTATTTTGATAGTGTTAGTGAAATTATCGATATCCTTCCAACCATTTTGGTAGATATTTCCAAGTTCCTCTGAAACAATACAGAGTAAAATTAAGGCTAACTCCTCCAATCATTTCAGCGCAACTAGCCAAGTTATTCCGATTCATATGGAAAACTCGCCAACTCAGTCCGATACGTTGGCAAAAAAGGGTCAGTTTCACTTAGCCAAAAACATTTCTCTTGTTCATGTTTCTAGAAAAAACTAAGTGTGCAGGATGGAATTCCTTGAGTTAGAAAACTAGTTTAAGTAAGATTTCAAACCAAATTAGAAGGAGGAATCGTAAAATATAAAATTTTTAGGGAAACGGTTGCAGCAACAACAATTCACGACTAGCTAGTGAACACAGATCTCTGAAAAATCCCTCTTTGAAAGATCAGACTATTGCATGGTACTAGATCCTGAGTATGTAACCATATTTTCAATCTGATCCTCGATATCCTTTAGAGGGCTAGATTCATCCAAGGATATAACTTTGGTGTCTCACATTTGTTGTCATTTTTGAGAGTAGGGTAACCAAACTAGGATTCTTGATAACTCTCCTAGGGACAAAGTATGAAGTTCATCTTACCTCTATCTTTGAGTTGCAACTTGATATGACTCCATGGGATTGTAACAGAGTCAGACAAATGTATTTGTTTGTTCCTCATTCCCATGCTATAAGCATTCTTTTAATGATTCCTTTACGGATGTAAATTTCTTTTGAGTATTCCTTCATTGCTTCTTTCACTTTGATAATTTGATATAGGTTCTTCCATCCATAAGGTCCTTTTCTATGAGTGATAAATTTGTTTTCTCATCATGCTCACAGATGGAGAAGAACCTTACTGATATTTGTTTTTTTGACATCCTTTTTGATCTGATTGTTTATTCCTCTAGCATCATTTCTTTAATGAAGATTAAATATTTTAGAATTTTGACTTTTCAATATCAGCATTTTGGTCTCTTTGATTTGCAACATGGGATTATTTTGAATGCCATACATCAGTTTGAATTTCTTTCTCTCCATGGGTCTATCATAGTAGACTCCCTAGCTCAGATATTAACTTGAAATTGGATGGAACCCTAAGATAGTGATCCAGACCTCATGAGTTTTATTTATTTCACAGGGTTTAAAATGGCTCAAAAATGGACTAAAAATGGTTTCCTATTCAATAATTAGGAAACACTTAAAGAATCTCATTATGATCAAGATTTACTATGCATTCCTTCCCATAAGCAGTTCTTCATTTTCAAAAATTCCTAAGAATATTCATATTCCTATACCCCCAAGAGCCAAATAATGAGGTTGTTTATCAAAAGAAAACAAAACTAATTCTATGAATCAAGGTAAAACAGAAAAGAAAAAACAAACTAAAAAGAACCAAGAAAATAAAAGTTTTATTTATGTTTAAAGTGTTCCTACAACCTAAGTGAAGTAATGTTGGAGAATGAGGTTATTTAAAGAAAGAATTTATTCCTATCCTTGTAAATATTGAAGTTTGAAAGGACAAGATTCTTCATCTCCATTTGGATCAAAGGCTCCAGCTTAGGGTGTGTTTCTCTAAGTTGTTGCTGAAATGGATTTTGTTTAGAGTCACCAAAAATTTTCAAAGTTTTTACATTTAACTCAATCGCTTTCTTCAGACCTTGAAGTACATATTCTACAGTCTTATTTGTATATTCAAACTCTAGCCTACAAGAGAGGTAATGTTTATTTCTTTCAGGATCAAGAAGGACACAACAGGCCCCTGATCCCTCTTTTTTTTTAGAACCATCAAAATACAAAATCTAAAATCTATCTTCTAAATCTATCGGGTTAGTAGCATATCCTACATTAGTAACTAAATTTACTATATTACAATCAATATCATCAGTCCCTGAAAAATGAAGGAGATCATACTGTATGTCTAATTCTTAACTGACTTCCTTGACTAGATAATTCCCTGGTTTAATATCTAAAAAGTAACTACCCAAAACCGAAGATGAGAAATTGAACGGTTTGTTCTTTCCTTCCAACTAAGTCACATTTTGTTTCATATGGGGTTCCTTCAGTATCTTAATTTGATTCTGACTATTTTGGTAAGGAAACCACATGTGAGACCAATCAGTTGCAAAATATCCATTGATTTTTGTATCCCAGTCTGTGCTCAATATCAAACTATAAGCCTTAGGTATATCCACTACCATTATATCTATGAATTGTAAAAGTCTTGGATCCATAGACAATATTATTAACACATATTTTATCTCTTCTATGACCTTAACAATAGACCTATCTAGTTGAATAATATTTGAAGCGGATGGTGTTGATTGACCATTAATATTTTTACAAATATAAAGTGGCATAACATTGGATGAGGATCTACAATCTACCAAAAAATTATGCACATTGTGGTTAAAAGTTTCAAACATTAATAGGAAAGGAAAAAGTCTGAGATTTTGATTTACCACCAATGCATTCTTTGTTTATCTCAGTGTCTAATTAATCCTCTGAGGTACTACTGGGATGAGGGTAAAATGCTTCTAATAATTTCTTTCTTTGTTGATGAAGATTGAATAATTCAAACAATGAAATATTCACTTTAGTTTTATTAATATCTTCCACAACATCGTATCCCATATTAAATTCCTCCATGTTTTTCTCAACAATTTATGGTTTGTTCACCACGATTTTCACATGTTTAGTTATCACTGGCCTTGTTTCTTTGATGTTTTTTGGATTCACTTTAAGTTGTGTTTGAGTGGTGTCGATAATTTTCTTCATGGTTTCCTTTTCTCTTCTTATCTTGGGAAACACTAAGAATTGATCCACTACCAGTCCTTTACTCCTATTTGTAATGTTTACTGATGACACTTGAATTTCTGCAGCCTTCTCATCCTCACTCAATCCCAATGTGGGTGCCCAATCCCATAATACCATTGTGGTTTCTTCATTTGTTTCTTCTAGATCATTTGTTTGGCATTTTTCTTATTTTGAATATGTCAATTGGGCGTCTAATAATTAATTCATTACCAAATTAATTGAATGTATCCATTGTGGGAGGATTTTGTCTAAGTGGTATTCTTGATGGAATATATAGAAATGATCCATTCCAATTTTATTAAAATTCAGAACAACAGAATTTAGTAGAGGTGGTTGGGGTTGTCCCATGGATTTCTTGATGAATTAGTTCCCTTCTCTTTCTCTATATCTACTATCTTTTTTGATAGTTTCTGCACCATTTTGACCACATTTTCCTATTCATTTGAATGTTCTTCCTTGGGTCTAGTTAATAGAAAAGGCTTCTTACTAGTAGTTGGTTTCACTTGTCGTTTTAGAGGATTTCTTGTGATACTTTCCAGATCACCCTATACCTTCTTGGATTCTTCATAATTTTCTACCAATGTATCTTTAACTGAGCTTTCTATAAACATTGCTATGGGAGGATAAAGTGTTGTGGTGTAATATTCTATCAAAGACTCTTCAATTGGTTTTGATGTAGCACTAAAACTATTTAGTAAAGTAGTGAATATATGATTGAAATATTGAACTTTTTCTTTCGTTTCCATCCTCATAGACAGTAACTCTTTCATAAGGGTAGCTACAGTTTTTGATTGTCAAATTTACTTATAAATACCCTTTCAAAACCATCCTAGTTTGTTATTGAATTTGCTTGTAGACTAAAGTAACATGAAGATTCTTTAGGCTCAAAAGTATATGGAAACAGTTTCATACAACATATTCATGTTCAACATTTAAAATATTTAGAGTGAGATAAAAACTTTTTTAACGGTCTTCTGCAGAAATACATTTTCTGGGATCAAACTTTGGTAACACTCATTCTGGGTGTTTATGTAAATTGTGTAAAGGTGTAGCCAGGTTGAGTGGATTTTTGTCCCTCCATGCGGGTTGATTAACAGATGCAGCCATAACTCAAGGTGGATATTGCGGTGGAGAATGTGGGAAAACTTGAGCTATAGGGTACTCTCATCCCAACTGATCAAGGGGTTCAGTGATTTCTTGCAAGGATAAATCTAATAGTCCTTCCAAATTTTCTACAAGCACTAAATATCGCATGTACGAGGATTTTTTCTTGGGAACCTTCCTTCTGGGTAGTGAAGTGGTTACTTTCAATCCTCAAAGTTTCTCGACGTATGATCATGTATGTCTGTGTAAATGATCTACTTCTTCAAACGAGACTGCGTACACATGTCTAATATCCTCTTCTTTAGAACTTATATTTTCTCATTTTTGCGATTTAAGAATGAAATATTCTAGGAAAGTCATTTTAGATGTAGTTCCAGTGGAATCCTTTCTCACAAACGGATTTCCTCTGCCAGCCATGCACTGGCTACCATCCTTCTAGCACCAAATTTGTTGATGCCTAGAAAAATTCTAAGGTACCGATAGTAAGGATTCTCCCCGATAAACAATACCAATTAGATCGTCCATCATTTGGTGTGGGGAATCCGTCTGGTTAATGTTCTAGCTATCGTATATTAAGTTGTTTAAATATTTACTGGTTACAACCTAGTCCACCATTTATGTAATTTTATTTTTAAATATGAGAGGAAAGTTCCTAAATGCATATAATTGATAAGCAGGAACCTCACCAGTGATGCACAGGTTCTTACCTCTCGTCTTACCATTCCTGTCTTCTCAACTATTCTTCTAAATCTAAGAATAATCCAATCTATCCTATTCTAATTTATCCTATCCCTGCAGGGAGAAAATTTAGAATTAGAGTAATATACTGTAACTACTCATGCTAATTTCATAGGTATCTGTTTCAATATAATATTCACATTCATAATAGAAATAATACCAAAGATAGCCCTCATATAATGAAATCATTTATTACTCATTCATTACACATACATTTACATAGACAATGAATCAATTCATAACCAAAGAATTAGTTCCAAGAAGTTAGAACACTCTTACTGTATAATGTACAGAAGCAAGAAGAAGCAATTCCACATGATGCAGTCCACATATTCCAATCAAATTTCTGTGCAGGCCTTTGTCCCAGCAAATCGATCTTTCTTATTAGAAAAGAATTAGTTCTTTTACAAAATAGTCCAACCTCTCTTATGCCAGCCAAAATTCATTCGATTGTACTTTATACCCCTATTTATTACAATCTGAATTTGTTCTTTTGTGACCTTTGACCTACCTTAACCCTAGAAATTTCCACAATTTGTCTTTTAGTGCTTTACATGGGAACTTACAAAAGATTCTATAAGAGAAAAAAAATTATGTGGCCATTTTCCTGCTAGATACATATGTAGCCCATGTGATGGCCTCCTCGAAAATAGTTTTGTGTTTTATTGGCTGCAGTACCTGCAAAGTCACTTCATGGATTGACAGTTGTGTTTCTATGCATGCCACTTGTTGGTTTTGTTCTGGAAGGTTGGTAATCTTCGACCCCAAAGGAATCTGACCCCTTTCATGGAAATAATGTATCTTCTTATAAAAGTACTCATGTTTTTGGAAACCTCGATGTTCAATCTCTGGGCAGCTTTCCTACATAACTCTAGAAGTGTCATTTATGATTTTATGCCTTTGGCAGTCTGTCCCGTACTCTTCTTATTAATATAATCAAACTTGGAGAAAAATACACATGTGATGCAAGAATGAAAAAATGAGAAGTGAATTAGCAATACCACATTTGTTTGAAATAACTAAAGACACTAATACTAAGAAACATGCATCATTGTAGAAAACACATAAATAATGGTATTGCAAAAAGTGAACAAAAATTCCATGTGGTTAGACAATCAGAAAGTTGGGGGGGGGGGGGGG
>LPNX010895007.1:35352-66685 GCA_001517045.1 Pseudotsuga menziesii
GTGTGGCCTTCCCCTGTCCCTCTGCAGACTCCTTAGACCCCTTGGACCATTTTTTTTCCTTTGATGTTTCTTTGACCATCCCTATAAACATGTGAAAATTGATACACATGAATTTTAAACCCCTAATCATGTATATACACAGTTTTAACCCCTAAAACCGTGTACATCAAGATGTGTGCAAAATACAAATCCTTTTGGAGTTTTCCTTGACATGGATCCACCTCACTTGACTCCTGGCGTTCCATATTCCTTGAGATTGCTCGAATTCGACCTTTCATTACCCCTTTGAAAAGCTATATAAGGAACTCTTTGGATACATTGAAGGCATAAGATAATTGAGAGCAAAGAAACTATATTCCATTGTTGCTAGAACTTGTGCTTGAGTCTGCATCCCTTTGTCCCTTGGAACACTTTTGTGTTCTTCCCAAGCTTTCCTTTTTCTTGTGACCTCTCTATCGAGAGATGGATAATTGAGGTGGTGGAGGCCCAAGTGGGGGATTCAATTTCTCTGATTCACAGACGTGCCTACAGAGGTTGTATCCATTGTAATCTCTAATTTTATATTAATAGAAATATCTTTTCCTGTCCAATCATGTATGTCTGAAGGAATATTTTATTCATGGATGATTTCAAATGCTTATACATTGTTGATTATATATGCTAGAATACATCTAACACCAATATATATAGTATGCTTGTCTTGTTTACTTGTTGTTGAGGAAGTGCTTCATCAATTCAAGCTGAAGTTGGAAAGGTCAACGGGGATCTACTTCAACTGTTTGGAATAAGGTACGAGATCTGATCCTTTAGTGTTAGATATTTGATTTCTATTGCATATTGGAAAGGATTGATTTCTGGACTAAAGCTGTCTGTTGTGGTACCCCAAGCCATAGGAATTTCTCTTTGTAATAGAATTGGTGACTCCACTGGGGAGTTCCTAGTAGTTGTCCTTTGGGGGTTTTCTATTGGCATTCAATGACTTTGAATTTCTCTTTTTCTCTTGTTTCTGTGTCAGTTCTGGGGGCATGTTTACTTAGTAGTGTCTGATTGGTGTGAAGTTTGTCTTAGCTTGTCTGCTTGCCTTTATTTTTATGCACCTTTCTTCCTATACGTGAGTTTTTAACTCACAATCATGTATATACACGGGTTTCATTTCTATTTTCGCGTACACACGCAGGTTTACTGTTAACAGTCATGTATGCCCTTAGTTTTTCCTTCTAGAGGAATATGGATTGTTGCTGGGTGAATTTTGATGATTTCCGAGTCTCTTTTAATACTGCTAGAGTCTGTATACACCTCTATTTTTGACAAGAGACATTTTTTTTTAGGGTAAAATTTCTTTTTTGAAGAATGTTCTTGTCATTGCATTTTCGATTTTTTGTTTTGGGATTAGTGCATTAGATTTATTTTAACTTAGTACTTTGCTTGAGTGCTTCTTGAGTGCTGCTTGAGTGCTGCTTGAGTGTGCTTGTAGAGTCTAGTGGTTGTAGAGCCATTCTTTTGCTTTTATATCTCATTTTTATTTCAAAAAATCCAAAAATATTTGCTTATCATCATGCATTGCATCTTGCATTTTGCATAGTACTTGCACCAGATTTTCTTTGGAGTATTATTCAGGATTTCATATAGGAAAGATTGCACCTATCATTCGAAGAAAATTGTTCATTTCACATAATAGCATACCCTGTTTTTCATGGATACAATGCATTTGCATTGATTGTTAGGTGTGCATTTTGCTTCATGTTGTGTCATAACACCATTAGTTGCATGGCCATATACCTCTTTTGAGTAATAAATCTAATTAAAATCAACGCTTAATTAAAATGAACTACACTATTTTATTTGATAGGGTTCACCAACAAGATTAGGTTTTAGGTTCTTGGAATAGTTCATTGTGAGTAAATTCTCCAAGAACATTAAACAAAAACATGTATGTGTCTCTCCAGGTGACTGTGTGAAATTACTTGGTATAACCAGTGTTTCTCAGGATACTCCTCTCAAAACGGAGTTAAGAACGAGGTAGTGTGAGTGGTTATTGACTGGGATGACCCATAGTCATAATTGAGTAGCACCGGAGATATTTCCAGGATTGTATTTGTATCTGGGGGCTCTTTTGAGAGTTTCAGGCTTCGCTACCCTGCCCATAAGGTCAATCCCACCTGCGACTATCCACTTGAGCATTGATTATATTGAGGTGACCTTAGTGGCCTTACCTAGGATATCGAGGGGGTACTCTGCAGGGGTTATTCTACGGGTGTCCCGGCCAAGTTGGGGTCGGACAGCACAGTCGCTTTACGCGTTGAAGTTGAGGGCCACAATAATTGGTTACATACCTCCGCTTGTTGTGTATGGGAGTCTCAAGCCTCTTCTAGGCAAGACACACCTGCTTCATTTGGGAGCTCACTTATCCTACCCTTGATTGCTTGTGTTTGGATTTATAGCTTGCCTAGGGTTTACTTAGATAGAGAGTATTATATTTTTTGAGTCATTATGGATTTGGGTGCGGTGCCTCGCCATTCTCATCATTTAGCAGGACTTTCGCCTTCTACATCTCCTCCTCCTTTGGGAGAGAGAAATAGATAGTCTAGGAGGACTACTTCACACATTGATTCACACACGATGGGAGACCATGTAGAAGGTATTCCTAAACCACCTTCTCCCATTCAAGTGGAAGATGGGGAGTTGAATCCTAACTATGATCCTTCACCTGATTTGATTGAGTTAGGTCTTGTAATTTCTAAGATAGGTACATTTTATGATAGACCTACTTACTCTAGTGTTGATCCCTCATTGACACATCATCGGTATGGAATTCCAGAAGATGATGAGACTCATTTTGAACCCGCGAGCACTAGTTATGGTAGTTATGGTATGTATGGTTTTCCCACACATGATTTGGCATTCCATGTCGAGTCTGAGTTTGATCCTAACACTATGCCTAGGGGCACTCTCATTCCTTACCATGTGGAGAGCTTTGGGAGCACAAGTCACATTGCACCTTCCATCCTGGCGATGGAAGCTACATCACATATTCCTCCTAGGTCTAGGGTTAGTGATCCTATTAGGATACCATATCTGAGATGAGTGACTATAAGGAATAACACATACATAATTACACATGTCTCTTCATCCTCTATCCCTAATTCTTCGAATGTTCACCCTCTACCTCATTCACGTGGTCCTTCAGGCCAGAATGTTGCTATGATTCATGTCCATACTGCGGTTACTCAACCAGTTGTGTCTCAAGGTCAAGTACCACCCGTTGTTTCAGGAGGTCATGTTCATACTTCTAGAGGTCATATTACTACTTCTGGAGCATATATTCCTACTTCCAGAATGTATATTCCTACTTCCAGAATGTATATTCCTATTTACAGAGTGTCTCATGGGACATCTCATGCGATGACTTATGGACCCTATTATGGGATGCAGTATGGATAGGGTTCTTCACCTTATGGGTGTGGGTATCAAAAACCCACTTACTCTCCAAATTATGGCTTTGTAGCTCTGAATAGTCAAGGTACATCACACTATGGTTCTTCCATGCCACCCTATACAGGTCAAACGAGAGGAGGGCACTATGGCCAAGGCCATGGTGGTTATGGTAATTAGACCTATGTGAATCAGAACTATCAGGGAACGATCCACTGACCTAATCATCCTAGGCTCCCTTTCCTCGCAACACTGAATCTTCTTGACTTGTCGAGATTGACAAATGATCATGTAGCTCATGACTTGTCTTGGCCGGCTGTTCCTACTAATCTTCCCTCGGACATACCCAAATTCGAGGGAAAACTGGGAGAGGATCCAAGCGAACATATTACTACCTTTCACCTATGGTGCTCTTTGAATTCCTTACACCAGGACTCAATCCATTTAAGGCTATTTCAACGCACCCTTACAGGGCACAAAATTGTATATAGAGATACCTAGGGGGGAATTCACTTTGTTCGATGACCTAGCGATGACGTTTCTTAACCACTTCTAGCTACCAGTGCATTATGACGTTGGTACAGAACTCTTGTCGACATTTCGGCAGGATAAAGCCATGCATATCTCATATCATATCCAAGAGTGGTGTAGATGGAAGAGGTTGATTAAAGCCTTTATACCACTGGAATTCCTCCTTGAATGGTTCCTTAAGTCGTTATTGCATTATATAGCAAAGGATGTTTCTACATCCGAAGTGCAAAATGAGGAGCAAGCCATTTTTAGGGCACAGGAACTGGATTTGATTTATGTTCAATCCAGTTTGTTATATGAGATCATTCCAAATGCTCCACATTCTAGTTTCAACCCCAAAGTGAAACCTAGACCACATGATGATGGCATTGTTGGTTGTGCAAGTGCTAAACCTACGGATTTGATTGCAAAACAAGTCAGTCAATTGTCAATCAACCAATATGCTTCGGGACAATCCACGGATTTGTCTCAACCCACCCAAATGGTGAGTGTGATTTCAGTGTAATCGTCAGACCAAAAGGGTAACCAACAACCTAAACGAAATAAAAATAAGGGTAAGAACAATCATAAGGGTGGGAAATTGAATTGAAATGCTAATAATAATGAAAAGAATGACCGTAATGTTGGGGGGGACAAGCAAGCTAAACATAAGGTTAAATTTCCTTGCAAGTTGTGTAAGGAAGATCACCTCACTTACTTGTGCCCTCGTATCGATGAAGCCTCTAGATTCTTAGCACAAGGCCCAGCTATGTTGACTAACCCTTTACCTCATAATCAAAATATGAACTCGAGGACCCATGATCAGTTTGGTCGTGATCAATATCTACCGGAGGGTAGTGGTCGTGGTTGCATTAACATGGTGCATGCTACGAAAGTTGTGACCTATGTGAAGGACTATCGTTCCATTGAGGCCTAGAAATTTGCAGGCAACAACAACAAGGGATTCTCCCCATTCAACGTTCCCAACTAGCCCATAACTGTTTGGTGTAGGGAATCCATCTGGTTTGTGGTCCAACTACTGTAGGTCAAGTAACAAAAATAAAGGTTTTACCAGTTGTGGCCCGGTCCACCGTGTATAGTTTTGTGTTTTTAGTTTTAAGTATGACATGCAAGTTCCTATCTAAAATGCAGATTGATTGAGAATGCAAGGAGTGGTTACAATGTGATGCGAAGGTTCTCACCTCTCGTCTTAGACTCTCTTGCATCTAAATCACACACAGTGAGAAATTAATACTAACTACCTAACATATCCCTAGGGATAAAGATGATCATTTATTAATGAGTAATGTATTTTTTACATGCATTATGAAGAACCACAGATAGATAATACTTCCTTCAAAACACATGAACATTTAAAGATATTTGAACAACCAAATAGGCAAATGTTTATGAACAACACTCATTATTCATAGTGGAAATTTTCACAAAATAAACCAGAGAACATTCATACAAGAACATAGGTTCAAAGATTAGAATGATCTCAGAGTTAATGGACACAGATGAAAACGAAATAGTTCTTCTTCAACAAATACATAGCATAACATTTGAACATTCCACCAAGCTTTCTCCAATAGGCAAACTATAATTCTCTATTGCAAAAGGAAATAGTTTTTCTTACAATATGTTTTCACCAATCTCACTAGGAAAAAGTCCCTCTCTTATCTAAATCTTCTATATTTATACAAAAAGAAAAAAACTGTTGGGCTTCCCACGAATGACTCTTGGGCTTCCCCAACTCTTCACCTCCCACATTTTTCTTTCATTAAGTCCTTACATAATTTACAATATATTACAATAAAATGAAGTGCTTATGAGGAGGGTCTCACTGGACTATTCAAAAACTTCTTCCATGCTGAAGCCTCTGAGGCAATGCTTTCAAACTCAGCAGGTTCTAAGAAATGAATATTAATTTCAAATTCAGAGGCCTGATTTCTTATTACTTCTATTCTGGCTGCGCTCAGGAAAATTTGGTCCTCAAGCAACTGCACACTAATCACAGAATGAGCTATTTCATTCCTCAGGGTCTGCTAGTCTAAGTATTTGATGTGTTGGATCCCTTATTCATATTCCTGATATCTCCTTTGCAACATCTCCAAAAATAGGCTGTGGTCTGGAAAGGTATCCATTCTCTGTTCAGCCTCAACCTGGTAGTGATTATAAGTGATCAAAAGTCTCCTGAAGAATTCTGCACAAGCCCCCTTTGTCTTCTTGACAACCTTCTTGAATTCTTCAGCTGTGTTTATGGAAAAATCCAGTAAATCATAGTCTTTCCTTAGGGCTTGTTAATCTTTTGATGGTAGATCTACAGGGGTTTCTTCATTCGCTTCCAATCTCACCATCCTTCCTGTCAAAACTTCTAATATGTCCCGCGATCTGTCTACAAAATATGAAGAGGTTTCCGAAATCTCTTCTAGTCAATTGTCTACCTGCAAGATATTGCACCTTTCTTCCTCTATGGCTACTTGCAGTTGGTCCATCTTACTCCTCTGTGCTAGAACATGCTCCTTGAAAGGCTAAATATTGACTTGCTGTTCCCTAGCCTCTTCTAGAGCCACTGTTAATGAGGTAACCTATTCTCTTAGCTCTACAGTCTGCCCCTGATATTGCCTTTCAGATTCCTCCAAGGTAGGTTTCTGTAGCTCCAATTCCCCTATCTTACCTAGCAGCTACTCCTTTTCCGTGTTACATGTCTTCAAACTTTATTTTCAACCTATCACTTTCCTCTCTCTCTCTTCTCAAGGTGTCCTTTAGCTAGGCAGCAGGCTTCTTTGACTGTTCAAGATCAGTCAATATCCAATCTACATTGTCCTCATAAGAATGGATCAATGCAGCCCCAGCTCTAATGGTGAGTAAGGGGTCCTTGTCTGTCCCATATACTATAGTTTTATCATTTATCGTTTTACTTGACTGCCCCCTAGTCTCTACCTTTCTCTCGGTCCTATTCACTATTCTTTTCCTTTCCCTATCATAAAAAATAGTGTTGAAATCTATTACCTCCTCCCCTTTCTTTTGCTCGAAAGGGATTATCCTTAGGGTAGGGACCATAGCTTGTCCTGTTGTGCTGCCAGCAGCTGCCTTAGGATCTTGAATATCAGGGTTCCCCAAGTATTGAGCCTGACTGTCTACAGGATCGGAAGCTGATTGGTCTGTCATTTCCCCTGTCAGCTTTCGCCTTTCTACTTCCTGCTTATTCAATTCCTCATCCATCTTTCTTTTCTTTTCCTCCTCTTCACTCCGGGTAGCTTCTTCTTCCTTTCTAGCTGCTTCTTGTTTAGCTCTTCTCTTCTCTTCCTCCTTACCTTTGAGCCTGCTTTTGGATTCCTGTGCTAGTCTCCTTGCATCTTCATTTCTTTTTCTAGTTTCTTCCTCCCCTTCCTTTTCCTGCTCATCCTGTCCTTTCTTGTCTTTGGTGGTGATTTTCTTTTTAAATCTTCTTCTTAAGGCCATTATATTTGCTACACTGCGGAAAATGGATTCATCTTTATCCCAGTGGCTTCTGTATTCAAAATTCACATTTTCCTCCCTACAGTTCTCTGCCACTTTATTTCAGGAATTGTTCCTGTGGAAATCCATTTCCCAAAAATGGAATTTCCCCAATTCTTCCACAAATTCATTAGCTTTGTTTACTCTTGTGAACTTATAGCTTCCTAACCTGAATGGTAAGTGAGGATAACCTGCTTTCTTATGTTCAAATAAAAAGATCCCTATACCATCTAAGAAGACTTGTCTAACTGCCTCCTTGTGCACTACATAGTCAGTGGAATATTTTGGCAGTAGTGAGGGTGCTCTGGAGCATCCATACATTTTGAAACACAATCCATCCTCTTTTAAGTAGTAGTATGCATTATCTTCAATCACCTGCAATGCTTCCTTCGACATGTAGTTGTACTCCTTTAAGAAGATCAATGCATATAATGGCATGATGAAGTGCTCACACACTTCTCTATAGTGACAGTGGTACTTGTGTGCCCACAGTGTCTTGTAAGCTGTGTAGACTGGTGTTCTCTCTCGGTCCCAGATACACCTCAGAATTGGGGAGGGTTGGTTGCATAATATGCAATCAATCAGTATAGAGCTCATGTAGAACTCTGATTTCTTTTGGGACACCCCTCCTAATGCTAAAGCAATGCATGTTGAGAGGCTATTAGATACAATGTTCACCCAGTTGAACACTGTTCCCTGGGTTTCCACATAGAAGATGATAGGCACCCACTCCAACTTAAAGCTTTTACCGTGGGCCCTTCTAAAAATCATGTTCGGCATTAGGGCAATGAACTTGTAAGGGGTTCTTAGAGTGGCAGTATCATATTCCCCTTTCGTCCTAGTTCTAAATTTCTTTCCAGGTACCTGCATTCTCTTCAGTGTCTCGACTAGGTACATCTTAATTGCCTTCAGCTAGTTTTCAGTCAAGTATACTTGTGCTTCTAGTAAGTGGTGGGCTAGTGATACGTACCCAAGGCTATAAGCAGCATAACCCTTTTTTTCAACATTTACCAAAATCATGGTGGTTACATCTTCCCTGGGAAGAATCCCCCCAATCACCTCTGAGCATGGAAAAAGCTCAGGTTTGGTAGCAACTCTCAGCAATGCAGAACTCTCTATATTGGAAAACATGGTTTCCTCCTCAAAACCTGTGTTAGGTACCTCCTGGTGTGTTATTAGTCTGTAGACCTCCCCCCATTTATAATGGGGTTCCACACCCACTATGCATTTGGTGTCCTCGTAGGTGTACTCAACTCTGGTAACAATTTCAACTTCAGGTTCCTCTACTATGGAAGCCTTCTTCTTCTGTTGTTTAGACATCTTGGATTCTGAAGAATTTCCCTGTCATACACAGAAATTGATTTTTAGGTTCTGTTGGGCCATTCCTTGATAACATTAAAAAATGGAGACAAAATGTATGACCATTTTACCTTGTCTAGGCTAAACATGATTGCCGCTATGAAAGTAAAACAAACAATACTCAAACCAAAAGTTCCCACATAAAAAAAATCTTCCCAAAAGGCTAAAACTAGCTCACGATCATTATTTGCAGAATCAACTCAAAATATTATGGCTTTTTCTAAAACGAAGAATTCCCTCTCCTCTCGCTGAGTAGAAAACAATATCAAAACCCCCTCTTGGCACTATGAACTAAATCGCTCCATGGAAAATATGGTGCCTAATCCCAAGTGAAGGATACTGTATGTGATAGTGCATTTGACTCATTGTAAGATCAGAGAAATCACAGAAGGAAGCTGCTTCTTGCGAAAAACACTTGCATCAAACTTCGCATAGATAGTGCATTTTGAACCTAAACTAGTCCGTGGTTCATGTTCAACATTTAACAATCTCATCCTAAGGGGTGTAACTTCCACATTGTGACCCTGGTTCACAAAAACAAGGGTGACCAAACTATGGAACCAAAACCTTGGCATCTCAGAAGAAAACCAATGAAACGATTTCCTCGGATGGCCACTCGTAGACTAGAGGATACTGGTGCAGACAGCGTAACGGACATCTATATCGGTTTGCAAACCCATAATGGCCATGAAAGAAATCATCAAGAAAAACCACAAACACCCCCCACCGGGCCGCCAGACTATCTATATATATGCGCTATAATGAGAACTAGGCATCTACTAACCGCAGAGGCAATGAACTGACCAAGGGAAACAAAAATTAGTTTTACCATTTGAATGAAAAGAAAAAATGGGCATAAGGGCCTACCTAGAAATGTGATGCACGACTGGTTGATAAAAACCATAAACCTCCACGGTGGAGCCATCTAGGAGCGAGGTACCGACAGCGAATGCATTGGTCTGCTCGAGCGATAATGACAACACAGGGAAATCGCAAAATAATAGTAAAAAACAATAAACCCCAACCCCACTATATATGCCGCGGTCAACATGCAATCAGCGGGAAAAAATAAAATAATTCAGGAGGAAAACGACTATGGGATCGACGATCCTGTCAACATCGCCTCCACAATGGTGGATGATGAAAAAAATAGGAAACCCGCAATGGCATCGGAGAGAAACAAATCAAAATTCACATCAGAGCTCGCGAGACTAAGGCTTCAGATCAATAGATGGTTGGAGAGCTACAACGGTGAAACCATTAAAAGAAACCAAGTTCCATAGACCAGCAAAACTTGGAGTAAAAATAAACATGACTTCGGCCAGAAAGTAACGGCCACACGGAAAACAAAATCAAACTACATCGAAAAGATAGTGCTTTCCAAAGCCGCAATGGCAAAAGCTGAAATCCAAAGGATCTGCGAATAAAACATGGCAGGGATCAAAAGAGGATAAAACAACTTTTCAGGAAGCTGTGCAATACCTCCTCCGCAATGGTGAAAGACATAAAGACGAATGTTCCGACAGGATCTTAAAACGACTGCCGACAAAGAAAAACACATCGGATACCAATAACACTTGAATCGGATGTGATGTCCTATTCTTTTTTGAAACGGAGGGCGTGCAGATAACTAGACCCCCGACTCAAAAGTCTAAACACTTCTGATAGCAAGTAAAAATCAATTCAAACAGTAAAACATGGCTGGCATCTTTGCACAAACATAAAACAAAACAAAGAGCTGAGCAAAAAGAAATAAAAGGAGGGTACCAAATTTTTTTGAATTTTGGTAAAATGTTGCAGCTGCAACAATTAGCGACTACCTGGTGAACCCTAGATTTCTGAATCAACTTCTTCCCAGTAAAAGACTGTTTAATCATTTATCTCATAAGTTGAATTCTTCTAGATGCTTGTATTCCTAAGATGGCAAACACATGCATTTAAATCATTGATGACAGTCCATTCTTTGGAAATGGAAACACCCAAAATATTCAAAAGTCTGGATAATTGTTTTGAGGCTTAGTAGGTGAGTTTTATTTTACCTCTGTCTTTGGGTAGTTTCTAGCTTGGACACCATAGGATCGTAACATATGGTAAACATAACCATTCATTTGTTCCTCAGTCCCATGCCAATTACACTTTGTGCCCTTTTGAACTTTTGTTCTTTTGAGTCCTCCATCTGCTTTCCTTTATGAATTTTATTCAGGCTCTTCTATTGATAATGTCCTTTTGTGTGAGAGATGTATTTACTTTTCAGCTCACGAATGGAGAAGAACTTTTGGGAGATTGATATTCATGTTTCCCATACTTCATTTTGATATGTATTTTTTTTTAGGAGTTTTGACTCTTAACAGCCCTTAGGATTCTAAAATCATGGCATGGGATCATTTATATATAATAAACTGTTTACCTTGCTTCCTTTCCGTGAGCCTTTTGTTGTCACTCCCTAGGACATCTTAGATGTGAAATGGATGGAGCCTCGAAATATTATTCCAGACCTCTCAATTCTGAGTTATTTTCAGGAGCTAAGCAGGACTTCAATGAGTGCATAGCCATTTAGGAAAACTACTTACTAGAAGAAATTCTATCATTTCAAAATAAAAATGCACAGTCTTATCCCAAAGATTTCAATTAATCAAGAACCCTGATACCTACCATGCAACCAAAAGTTTGCCTCTCTTATTAAAAAAAAAACCAAAATAACCAGAAACAAAGGCAGTAAATCAAAGTAAAACTGCATCACATTATTTATGTACAAGGTCATCAAATCAAAAGATCAAAAATAAAAATCGAGAACCAACCATTACCTTATCAGTTCTATTCCCACCCCTTAAAATCTATCAACCTATGAGTCAAGGGGCTAGGCTTGATTGCAGACGTGAAATACCTAACCGTGATCTAATTATGCTATTTTTGAAACCAAAACTATGTCTACCAATTTACAATCACTCCCATCAGCCTATGCAAATTGAAGGAGATCAGGTTGAGTGTCAGTTATATTGTTGGCCTCTTCTGATGCATGATATCTTAGTTCAAGCTCTGTTAGATAATTCCCCAAAACAAAATTAGCAGTTTCATTTCCTTTTTCCAGCTTAGTGATAACGTGTTTCATGTAAGGTTCCCTTGAAATTTGGATCCGATTTGGGACCCCCTTATGAGGCAACCATAAATGTGACCAATCTGAAGCAAAACACCCCTTTAACCTTGCGGACCAGTCTCAGTTCAGAATAAGTCCATACCCATCCGATATGTCTTCCACCACAATATCAATAAATTGACATATCTTTCTATTTGCAGATAAACAAATGAGAACATTCTCCATTTCCCCCACTACTTTGACACTGGTTCTGTCTAATTGAGTAACTTCCCAAGCAGTAGGTTTTGGCTGCCCATTAATTCTTTTTCAAACTATGAGTGGCATAACATTCACGGATGATCTAGAATCTACTAGACAATTATGCACCTTATGGTTCAAAATTTCCAAAGTCAAAAGGAAAGGTCAGGTTCTAACTTTCCCTTCCCTAATTGATTCGAAATCTTCCTCCACAGGTTGGTTTTCGATGGGTATCTCTTCCTCTAGATCTTCAAGCTTTTCAGTATTTTTTTTATTAACACCTACTTGTTCTTCCATAGGCTTAGCAGGCTTGTTGATTTTCTCCGGATCTTGGCTGATAATGGTAACTTTGGGTACTTTGTCCTCAACATTGTTCTTTGGCTGTTTCCTGACATTCTCTTGCAACTTCTTAATTTTTGAGATTATTGAATTGCCTTTATTTACCAAATTCATGTCTTTTGTTGTCATTGGTAAATTCTCAGGTTTAAGAGTACTTTTTTTTGTATCAAACAGCGAGACACAATCCCATAAAAACATGGTATCATTTTCTTGTTTTTCTATGGTCTTATTGACTTTTCCTCTTCATCACTATCCTCAGTCAATTTAGAATCCAAAAGCTTATTCATTAACAATGTCATTGAATTTAACCATTGAGGACAATTCTTTTCAGAATGGGGTTGTTGGTGAAAAGTGCAGAAATTATCCATCCCTACCTCTGTCAGATTCATTGATGCTGAACTGTGCAGAGGGGTCTTGAATTGGTTATTATCTTCCCTTTTTTTGTAGTAAGGCCTATAATCTTTTTGGGCTTCTTTTTCCCTCTTCAAATCTATTATTCTGTTGGAAAGCTTTTGCATCATATTTAACATCCCCTCATAATCATGTGATTACTCCTCTTTAGGTTTAGACAACAATAAGGATCTTTTCCCAGAAGTTTTTTCTCTATATTGCTTAGGATAATCTTCTATACTTTCTTTTTCAACCTCTACTCTTTCTGCTTCATCATAAGTCTTTGCTAATGTAGGCTTAACCTGAGCTTTTGTGAACATAGCCAAATCCAGACCTAAAGCTGAGGTATAATACTCCATAAGAACTTTATCAGAAGGCTTATCAGTTGAAGAGAAGTTCTTGAGGTAAGCACAAAATCTTTGAGTGAAATTGTGTACCGTTTCATTCCTTTCTTTTTTTAAAGTGCCCAAACCTTTCATTAGTGCTGCATGCGTCTTTTGGGCTGCATACTTGTTTCTGAAAATCCTTTCAAAGGTATCCCAATCTGGGATAGAGTTTGCATGAAAACCAAAGTACCATGATGCTGCTTCTCCTTTAAGGGTGTGTGAAAAAAGTCTACAAACAATATCCTCATGTTCCCCAGTCCTTAATCTTTATATTGCCAAATAGAAACTTTGCAAATGGTCATATACTACTACCTTCTCATTTGGATCAAACTTAGGCTGCAACTTCTCAAAAGCTTGAGGTAAGTCATGCAACGCAAGTGTTAGGTTCAAGGGTGATCTGGCTTTCCACGCCGGTGGTGGATTTGGTGGGTTAGGTGGCTGATTTGCATTTACACCTACCGTGAGTCTGGGTAGAGAGTGAGGAGGAGAAGGAACAGGAGTCTGCACAGGTGGACAGTAAGGTGTGTTTGGGCCTGCTTGATTCAAAGGCTGAACAAATTCTTGTAATGCTACTTCTACTAACTCTTCCCAATCTTCAACTAACACTGAATCTTCCAAGATGGGACGGTCTTTCTTCTTGTATTCTCTTTGGTATAAATCAGGGATAAGGGGTAATACTCCAATACTCTTTACATAATCCCATGTGTGTCTTCTTAGATCATTTACCACTTGGTTGTCCACAACAAACAAATGTTCTCTATTCTGTTCAGTATTTGGATCAGGAAAGCTGCTTTCAAAATATCACTGGTGGAGTAATTTTGAGGAAATGGATTTCCCTGGAAAGCCATGCACTGGCGGCCCTCCTTCTAGCGCCAGTTACTGTTGAGGCTTGGAAATTCACAAGAAACAATAGTAAGGGATTCTCCCCAGTCAACATTCGCAACTAGCCCATGACTGTTTGGTGTAGGGAATCCATCTGATTTGTAGTCCGCCTACTATAGGTCAAGTAACAAAAATAAAGGTTTTACCGGTTGTGGCCCGGTCCACTGTGTATATTTTTTGTGTTTTTAGTTTTAAGTATGACATGCAAGTGCCTATCTAAAATGCATATTGATTGAGAATGCAAGGAGTGGTCACAATATGATGCGTAGGTTCTTACCTCTCGTCTTAGACTCTCTTGCATCTAAATCACACATAGTAATAAATTAAAACTAACTACCTAACCTATCCCTAGGGATCAAGATTATCATTTATTAATGAGTAATGTATTTTGTACATCCATTATGAAGAACCACAGATAGCTGATACTTCCTTCAAAACACATGAGCAGTTAAAGATAATTGAACAACCAGATAGCCAATTGTTTATGAACAACACTCATTACTCATAGTGGAAATTTTCACAAAATAAACCAGAGAAAATTCATACAAGAACATAGGTTCAAAGAGTTAGAACAATCTCACAGTTAATGGACACAAAGATGAAAACGAAATAGTTCCTCTTCAACAAATCCATAGCACAACATTTGAACATTCCACCAAGCTTTCTCCAACATGAAAACTATAATTCTCTATTGCAAAAGGAAATAGTTCTTCTTACGATATGTCTACACCAATCTCACTGGGAAAAATTCTCTCTCTTATCTAAATCTTCTATATTTATACAAAAAGAAAAAAACTATTGGGCTGCCCACGAATGACTCTTGGGCTTCCCCAACTCTTCACCTCCCACATTTTTCTTTCATTAAGTGCTTAAATAATTTACAATATATTACAATAAAATGAAGTTCTTATGAGGAGGGTCCCACTGGACTATTCAAAAACTTCTTCCATGCTGAAGCCTCTGAGGCAATGATTTCAAAATCGGAAGGTTCTAAGAAATGAATATTAATTTCAAATTTAGAGGCCTGATTTCTTATTACTTCTATTCTAGCTGCGCATAGGTGAAGTTGGTCCTCAAGCAACTGCACACTAAACGCGGAATGAGCTACTTCATTCCTCAGGTTCTGATCATCTAAGGCTTTGAGGTACTGGATCCTTTGTTCATATTCCTGATATCTCCTTTGCAACATCTCCAAAAATAGGTTGTGGTCTAGAAAGGTATCCATTCTCTATTCAGCCTCAACCTAGAAGCGATTATAAGTGATCAAAAGTCTCTTGAAGAATTCTACACAAGCCCCCTTTGTCTTCTTGATAGCCTTCTTGAATTCTTCGGCTGTGTTTATGGAAAACTCTAGTAAATCATAGTCTTGCCTTAAGTCTTGTTGATCTTTTGATGGTAGATATGCAAGGGTTTCTTCATTCGCTTCCAATCTCGCCATCCTTCCTGTCAGGACTTATAAGATGTCCTACGATCCGTCTACAAAATATCAAGAGGTTTCCAAAATCTCTTCTAGAATATTGTCTACCTGCAAGATCTTGCACCTTTCTTCTTCTATGGCTACTTGCAGTTGGCGTATCTTGCTCCTCTATGCCAAAACACGCTCCTTGAAACGCTGGAGATTGACTTCTTCTTCACTGGCCTCTTCTAGAGTTGTTGTTAACGAGGTAACCTGTTCTCTCAGCTCAGCAGTCTGCCCCTGATATTGCCTTTCAGATTCCTCCAAGGTATCTTTATGTAGCTCTAATTCCCCTATCTTACCTAGAAGCTGCTCCTTTTCTGTTCTTAACTCTTGACCTTCCTGCTGCACTTTCTCCAAACTTCCTTGGGTGGCCTCCATATATCTCTTCTCTACTTGGAGGAACTGGAGCTCAGCTTTTGAAGAATTTATTTCATGTTGTATGTCTTCAAACTTTATTTTCAACCTACCACTTTCCTCTCTCTTTCTTCTCAAGGTGTCCTTTAGTTGGGCAGCAAACTTCTTTGACTATTCAAGATCAGTCAATATCCAATCTACATTGTCCTCAAAAGCATGGATCAATGCAGCCCCAGCTCTGATGGATCTGGGGTCCTTGTCTATCCCATATACTACATTTTTACCATTTATCATTTTACCTGACTTCCCCCCACTCTATACCTTTCTCTCGGTCCTCCTCACTATTCTGTTCCTTTCCCTATCATAAAAAGTAGTGTTGAAATCCGGTACCTCCTCCCCTTTCTTATGCTTGAAAGGGATTAGCCTTAGGGTAGGGACCATAGCCTATCCTATTGTGCTGCCAGCAGCTGCCTCAGGATCTTGAATATCAGGTTTCCCCAATTCCTGAGCCTCACTATGTAGAGGATTGAAAGCTGATTGCTCTGTCACTACCCCTGTCAGCTTTAGCCCTTCTTCTTCCTACTTCTTCAGTCCCTCATCCACATTTCTTTTATTTTCATCCTCTTCACTCCGGGAAGCTTCTTTTGCCTTTCTAGCTGCTTCTTTTTCAGCTCTTCTCTTCTCTTCCTCCTCACCTTTGAGCTAGCTTTCGGCTTCCTGTGCTAGTCTCCTAGCATCTTCATTTCTTTTTCTAGTTTCTTCCTCCCCTTCCTTTTCCTGCTCATCCTGTCCTTTCCCACCTTTGGTGGTGATTTTTTTTTAAATCTTCTTCTTAAGGACGTTATATTTTCTTCACTATGGAAAATGGATTCATCTTTATCCCAGTGGCTTGTGTATTCAAAATGCACATTTGCCTCCCTGCAGTGCTCTGCCACTTTATTTCAGGAATCATTCCTATGGAAATTCATTTCCCCAAAATAGAATATCCCCAATTCTTCCACAAATTCATCAGCTTTCTTTACTCTTGTGAACTTATAGCTTCCTAACCTGAATGGTAAGGGAGGATAAGCTTCTTTCTTATGTTCAAATAAAAATCTCCCTATACCATCTAAGAAGACCTGTCTAAATTCCTCCTTGTGCACTACATAGTCAGTGGCATATTTTAGCAGTAGTTAGGGTGCTTTGGATCATCCATACATTTTGAAATACAATCCCTCCTCCGTTAAGTAGTAGTCTACATATTATTCAATCACCTGCAATTCTTCCTCCGACATGCAGTTGCAATCCTTTAAGAATATCAATGTATATAATGGCATGATGAAGTGCTCACACACTTCTCTATAGTGACTTTGGTACTTGTGTGCCCACAGTGGCTTGTAAGCTGCGTAGACTGGTGTTCTCTCTTAGTCCAAGATACACCTCAGTTTTGGAAGGGTTGGTTGCATAATATTCAATCAATCAATATAGAGCTCATGTAGAACTTTGATTTCTTATGGGACACCCCTCCTAGTGCTGAAGCAATGCATGCTGAGAGGCTGTTAGGTACAATGTTCGCCCAGTTGAACACTGTTCCTTGGGTTGCCACATAGAAGATGATAGGCACCCACTCCAACTTAAAGCTTTTACCGTGGGCCCTTCCGAAAATCCTGTTTAGCATCAGGGCAATGAACTTGTAAGGGGTTCTTAGAGTGGTAGTATCATATTCTCCATTCTGCCTAGTTCTAAAGTTCTTTCTAAGTACCAGCATTATCTTCAGTGTCTCAACTAGGTCCATCTTAATTTCCTTCAGCCAGTCTTCAGTCAAGTACACTTGTGCTTCTGTTAAGTGGTAGGCCAGTGATACGTACCTAGGTCTATAAGCAGCATAACCCTATTTGTAAACATTTTCCAAAATCATGGTTGTTACATCTGACCTGGGCAGAATCCACCCAATCACCTCTGAGCATGGAAAAAGCTCAGGTCTAGTAGCAACTCTCATCAGTGTAGATCTCTCTATATTGGCATAGATGGTTTCCTCCTCAAAACCTGTGTCAGGTACCTCCCGGTGTGTTATTAGTCTTTAGACCTCCCCCCATTTATATTCGGGTTCCACACCCACTATGCATTTGGTGTCCTCGTAGGTGTACTCAACTCTGGTAACACTTTTGACTTCAGGTTCCTCTACTATGGAAGCCTTCTTCTTCTAAAGAATTTCCCTGTCATACATAGAAATTGCTTTTTAGGTTCTGTTGGGCCATTCCTTGATAACATTAAAAAATGGAGACAAAATCTATGACCATTTTACCTCATCTAGGCTAAACATGATTGCCGCTATGAAATTAAAACAAACAATACTTAAACCAAAAGTTCCCACATAAAAACAATCTACCCAAAAGGCTAAAACCATCTCATGATCATTATTTGTAGAATTGACTCAAAATATTATGGCTTTTTCTAAAACGAAGAATATCCCTCTCTTCTCGCTGAGTAGAAAACAATGTCAAAACCCCCTCTCGGCGCTATGAACTAAATCGCTCCATTGAAAATATGGTGCCTAATCCCAAGCACAGGATACTGCATGTGATAGTGCATTTGACTCATTGTAAGCTTAGAGAAATAAAAAAAGGAAGCTACTTCTTGCAAAAAAAACTCGCATCAAAATCCGCATAGATAGTGCATTCTGAACCTAAACTGGTCCGTAGTTCATGTTCAACATTTAACAATATCATCTGAAGGGGCGTAACTTCCACATTGCAACCCTGGTTCACAAAAATGAGGGTGACCAAACTATGGAACCAAAACCTCGGCATCTCAAAAGAAAACCAATGAAACGCTCTCCCCGGACGGCCACTCATAGACTGGAGGATACTGGTGCAGACATCTTAACGACCGTCTACAACAGTTTCCCCAGAATTCAAGTGCAGTCTGTAAACCCATAACGGCCACGAAAGAAATCATTAAGAAAAACCACAAACACCCCCCACCAGGCCTCCAGACTATCTATATATATGCACTGTAACGTGAACTCAGTATCTACTAACCATAGAGGCAACGAACTAACTAAGGGCAACAACACTCAATTTGACCATTCGAACGGAAAGAAAAAATGGGCATAAGGGCCTATGTGGCAATGTGCTACGTGACTGGTCGAGAAAAACCCCAAACCTCCATGGTGGAGCCACCTAGGAGCGAGGTATCGACATCGAATGTGTTGGTCTACTCAAGCAATAATGATAGCACCGGGAAATCGCAAAATTACAATAACGATCACGAGGAAAAAAAAATCAAACTACATCAGAAAGATAGTTCTTTCCAAAGCCGCAACGACGAAAGCTGAAATCCAAAGGATCTGCAAATAAAAAATGGTGGGGATCAGAAGAGGATAGAAAAACCCTTCAAGAAGCTGCGCAATACCTCCTCCATAATGGTGGAAGACGTAGAGATGAATGTTTCTAAGGGATCTTAAAATGGTTGCCGACAAACAAAAATGCATCGAAGACCAATAAAACTTGAATCAGACGTGATGTCCTGTTCTTTTCTGAAACGGTGGGCGTGCAGATAACTAGACTCCCGACTCAAAAGTATAAACACTTTCGATAGCAAGGCAAAATAAATTCAAACAGTAAAACATGGATGGCATCTTTGTGCAAACATCAAACAAAACAAAGAGTTGAGTGAAAAGAAATAAAAGTAGGGTCCCAATTTTTTTTGAATTTTGGGAAAATGTTGCAGCTGCAATAGGTTCGTCACAACCCAACCCAGGAAAGGAACCCGATCCACCAAGGACCCCTTTGTGTATTGAAAAACTTGTGGATAAACCTGAAGTTTAACCTTGCATTCCTAAGGGATTCCTTAAGCATTCGGGGCACAATCCTAATGCCCGAGCCGCCCAAAACTATTCTGTTGTCGAGGATTTGGACCACACTCCTTGTGTGATGTCTGCACTAGAAGTACTTAAGAGTTGTCCCTCGCAAAGGAAGGATTTTATTTTTTCCCTTGGTGTGAATGATGATAATTCTTCCTCTGTGATTAATTTTGAAACCGCAGGACTTTAGCCTTGCTTGCCTTACTATGTGTCTCTTTTGATTCACGTAGAATGTCTTAACATGACTGTTAAGCACATTATGATTGACAAAGGCACTGCTACTTCTGTGATGTCTTTATCGTGTTGGAAGGGTTTAGGTTCCCCTGAGTTGTCTAAATTTGTGACCATGTTAACTATGTTTGATGGGAGATCATTTAGGTCGCACGGGATCCTTCCTTCCCTTAAGGTCCATTTGGGAGGGAAGACCATTGTGATAGAGGTCGAGGTGGTCGATGCGCCCCTTGACTACAATCTCTTACTAGGTAGGAATTGGATGTACAGTATGCAAGCCATAGATTCTTCCCTATTTCACATTGTATGATTTCCATTTAATAGTAAGATAGTTACGATTGATCAAATGTCATTCAAGAATCCATCGGTTACCGCATCTTCAGGAGCTTCGATCCCGATTGTCAAGGATTCTCAGCTGGCAAATGGGAGTGTGGGTGTGGGCATGTATCCATCCCTTATGGGAAGTTTTAGTTTCCCTGCACCTATCCTTATGATAGGGTCTTGTTCCAGTGAGGCTTCGACATCAGTGATATCGATGTCTTTTCACACCAGTCATATGGAAGATCCTTGGATTCTTCTTACACCGAATACTTTGAGTGATCCCATCGTAACAGACGTGTCATTTCCTACAACTATGGTAGCTTTTCAAGCTAATATTGAGTGTGTTGTAGAGCCTAGTCCTTCCTCTTCGCAGACAGAGAAGGAGGACCCATATGTGCTACCTGCATGGGTAGTACAGTCTTCTCACATGCACAACTGCCTTGATAGTGTTTTTCCTTCAGACGAAGCGATTATTGAGGCCATGTCGAGAGTTGAGCCACCATGGGAAGAGCTCCATCATAGATCTTACTTTCTTCTCGATCTTGATCGCTTGGAGCGTGAGGAATTTAGGGAGGTTCTTAGCGAGAGAATTAGTAGTCCCATGGTTCCATTAAGCTCTCCTGGTCCAATGGCTGATGGAAACATGGCACACATATCTCCAATGATTCCTATCAATATCTCTTGTGATCCTGGTAGGATAGAGAATGTCTATATTGGGGAAGAATGTTCACATGCTGAGATTCAAGAATATACCGAATTGTTTAAAGAATTTCATGATATCTTTTCTTGGTCTTACAATGAAATGACAGGTATTGACCCTCGCATTATTGAACACGAGATTAAGACTTATCCCAATGCCAAGCTTGATCGACAATGCTTGCGTGCAGTGAATCCTAGGAAAGCAACCACGATTAAGGAAGAGATAGAGAAACTGTTGAAAGCTGGTTTTATCTATCCTGTTCCCTTGACGAAGTGGGTTGCAAACCCCGTTCCATTTGACAAGAAGCAGGGAGTGATCCGCATATGTACTGATTTCCGTGATTTGAATTGTGCCTATCCTAAGGACAATTTCCCCACACCATTTATTGATCAGATTTTGGATGAGTGTAAAGGTAGCGGGGTTTTTTCCTTTATGGACGGCTTTTCCAGATACAATCAGATACAAATTAAACTTGAGGACCAACATAAGACTGCATTTATTTGTCCTTGGGAAACTTTCACAAATCAAAAAATGCCTTTTGGCATTAAGAATGCTGGAGCTACTTTTCAGCGGGCCATGACCTTGATCTTCCACGATCTCAAATCGATTATTAAAGTGTTGGTCTTCTTACTACTGAGAAAGTTTTAATGCAATGGAACCAGTTGTTGGTTTGACTTTCTGAAGGGTGCAAACCTGGGTTTACTTTATTGTACCAACAAAACCCCTAGCTCACTGGCCCTTTTGATGACAGACCGCAGAATGGCCTGAAGTCTCACCCAAAGTGATCTTAGATGGGTTGGATGAAGAATCAAGTTTCCTCAGCCAGGTTCTGTAGCATCCTACGTTCTCTTAACTCTACTTAACCAGTTGAGTTTCTCTATAAATGTTGTATCTCTCTTCCTAGCAGGCTCTGCTATGATACTGACTCTTATCGCATCGTAGCTTCTCTGATGATGCGCAAACTTACTCTTCCGCTCAACTCTTAACCTACGATATATCACACCGTAGCCTCCCTGATAGTGCGATATCGCCTTTCTACACTATGATACACCCTACAGTGAGATTCAATATACTTAACCACTCTCAAGGTCCAAGGCTTCCTCTCTGGGTATACTAGCTCAGTTAACCTTCATCAAGGTGTTAAACGACTTCACTTAGCCTCTACAGTCTAACACGCTTAACATTAATCATGCTCAACCTTGATGAACTAAATATACAGAAGTCACTTAACACTGTAACTGTTACTGTCTGAATCAAGCACTGATAAACTCACATACAGAATACTTAACACATTCAACTCACCTTTAACTTTCTATGTTACTACAACTAAAGGATAGCGTACATACATTCATCGACTGATAAGCAATGTTCATGTAACGAATAACAGATAGCAAATAAGCATAGCACAATCACATGAAACAGTTGCATAACCCATGGATTTTACGTGGTTCACTTCCAGGGAGGAAGCTACATCCACAGGAACTTGTGTTTATATTATATCTGGAGAGAGTACACACAGTTCTGCTGCAACCTATTATGCAGCTTGAGATCTTGTAGGAAACTCCACGCACTTAGCCGGGAGCCCTTCTCTCTTAGATATCTTCCCTTCTATTATGCTTTCTTCTTACAATATATTCTTTCTCTCTCTCTCTCTCTCAATCCTTGCAGATTGTTACATTCATGCTCAAGGAGTCGGCTATTGGTTATAGTAAGATAATTATAGACTGAACAACATAACCAGAGCTCGAATCTTTCTCAATATCTTACAATGATGATAACTAGCTACCCAACCTATCTAACTAGCTAATTATCTAACCCTTCATAATACAAAAAACATGCTTAAATAGGTGGCCCAAAGGTGTCACCGTGATACAACACTGTGGGCCTATCCCAACAGTAACCCAAAAACCTTAACTGTGATAGTCGGCCTATCTGTACTTTAAACTTCTGCTTACCGGTCATACTACAGCTCTCTGCAGTCTTCCACACTTCCTGGCACTGATCGTGGGTATGGGCGTTGCTTCCTTGGTTGCTCCCCTTCTGTCCTTTTTCTTTAATACCTCAGCCCGTTTCTCCTTCTCCATTAATGAGGGTAGCTGAGCCCTCCTGTCATCGCTTTTGCCTTCAATGCAGTGGTTGAGCTCTCTTCTCAGTCGCTTCAGGTACTACTTCCTTTGACTTTCTTGTTCCGATAGCAGCTTTTCCTATAGCTGCGAGACCCTGCTCCAATAGTCCCCTAACACTTACTTGTGGCTCATCCTCAAGTCACTAACATCTGGTTTCTCTTTCTGTAGCTTCTTCTTGGCTTCCTGCGAAGTCCTTGCGAATCTTTCTCTGAAAACTACAACATCTTTGTCCATAGATTCGACACAGTCTTGTGCCGCTTCCAGCATAACTTAACTAATCATGGGTTCTTTTGTGCTATCAATTTCACTTTTGCTTGTTTTTGCTTTCTATCATATTTGGCATCGTCTTCTGTAAACTTAGTTCATGGATCTCTCTTATCTTTCCTTCCCTTATTGTCATGCTCACGCTCTGGTTTCTTGCGAGACCTTCAAGTGACTGCTTCACCTGGATCACCATCGAATCCTTCACAAACGATATGCTCCAAAGTGACATATAGGTATTTTTGTGGATCAACAGTTCCTTTAAGGATCTTGAGCTTTTGAGAAGCCTTCCAGCCTTCTCAAACATTTCATTTGGTTTGGATCCTTTCATACGAAGACTATACAAACCATGAATTTTATTCCGAGAACAAGCCTTCGTCTACATTTTGTAGTAAGAAAATACCCTGGATATGTTGGTACTTCATCAATATTTTCCTTCTCTTTCTTTTTCTCCACCTTTTCCTCACTCTCATTTTCATCTTTCTTCTTGTCAGTATATTTCTTCTCATCATTCTTCTTCTCTGTTTTCTTATCTTCAGGGCTCTTCTAATCTTTCTTTTTCTCTACTCTAGGCTGGACTCTTCTACTATCTGAGCTTGACTTCTCATCCTTGGCGTCTGTCTGACTTGTGGTGCACCTAATTTCACAACCCTGGGCAGCGTCGTCATAGCAGACTTGAGACCAAATCTAACCTGAGAAGAAGACACTATGTAGCTACGGGAACTAGGGCTTCCTACGTTTTGGATATCTATCCACAAACTTTCAGCAAAATATGGTTGGGATGACTCTCCTCCCGAGGGCACATCTTTTTGTCAAAGTAGAATATGATTCATGGCATTTTCAATTTTTGACCTGTTGGGAGTCAGCAACAACCCCTTCATTTTTCATTGAGATGAAGGGGATCAACTCTCTTTTATGATTTACCTTTTAAAGATTATAAAAGAGTTCCTTCAGAATCCTCGATTCTGAAGGTACTATCAATTATAAAAGAGTTAAGAGTCATATTAGAAATTTATGAAAACACTTTCATAAATTTGATAAATTAGCAGCTGTCAGTCTCATAAATT
The DNA here is from genome assembly GCA_001517045.1 of Pseudotsuga menziesii. Lineage (NCBI taxonomy): Eukaryota > Viridiplantae > Streptophyta > Pinopsida > Pinales > Pinaceae > Pseudotsuga > Pseudotsuga menziesii. The sequence continues at coordinate 59,849 of LPNX010895007.1, forward strand.
TTATATATGATCAATTTTATCATTAATTAATTCATTTGATTATATATGTTGATTTAAGAGATTTAAAAGTATAGTATGCTAATTAGTTTTTAAACAAGACACACTTTGAATTTGTTTGGAGCTTGGGTATTGATAAGATATTATAAGTTCTTGAAATCCCTAGAACTAAAGGTGATTTATAAATTAAAAATATATTTTTTTAAACCTAAAGTTTAGATTTCACATATAACTTAATCTTTAATATCATATCATTGCTTTGTAAAAATTGTATATATATAACTAGTGAGAGTGCAAATAAATGAATATTATTTTGAAATTTTCATGTGTCATATAAATATAAACATAATAGTTTTATAAGCTTTATATCCTATCGAATCTGGTTTTGGGACATAAATGGTTAGGATTTCATAAAGTTTTAAAACTGTATTTCGAAATAAAACTACATGTATATATATGGTTTAAGTGTGAATAGGCATCATTAGTTAGTTGCATTTCAGAAATCTTAAGAACATTAAGGTTTATTATTATAATTGTACATCATCATGTTAATAAACACGACTACCTTCCACATGTAATCTAGAGTAAACCATCAATTGATAGTTTTTAATGAAGTTACATGACTCATATGGCTAATAGACAACATCTGTTACAAGGATCACTGCATGGAGATTGAATTCATATTGGTATGAAGATTTGGCTAACACCTGTTACCACCTAAGTTGTACTTAGTGGTTTTTATCAAGAGAGCCTGGTGAACCGGACAGGGTTAACTTGTTCAGACTTCAAAAAGACCTTTGGAAGTACTTCTGGGAAGTGCTTGTTGTATCATATCACATGTTCATACCCCATGGGGGAATTGTAATAAATGTTCTAGCATGATAATGTCTGTAAAAGACTCGGTCTCTTAGACTTCATTTGTCAATCCGATCAGCCCAGGGTGTTTTTTCCTTTGGTTATTATTGGTTGTTGAATAAACGACTGATAATTTCTGAGTTTTTCACTCCATACATCCAAAGTTGGGGTGGTCGGCTTGGCATTTGTGCCTATTGAGGTTATTAGAGTCTATGTGTCAATGTGTAAGCATGCTAGACATCATTTTTGAGTCATATGAACATGTCAAAGTCCCCCTAGGTTTTTTTAATTTTTTAATTTTTTAGTTTTTTTATTAAATTTTAATTTTTCCAAAACTTAGGCTATTTTTTAATAGTTTAATTGGAAAAATTGATTTTGTAATAAAAGTGGGCCAAATAATCGGTTTCAGTCATGTAGGTGCTCATTTTCAAGCTAAGAGCACCATGTAAACCCATGGACCCACTATTTCCTATTTTTGAGTGATTTTCCATCACTCAGGTCAAAAAGCCCCAAAAATCAATTATTGATTATTTTAATTAATAAATTGATGAATAATGGAGCAAATCAAAAATCAATAAATCAATGGATTCTCAGCCGATTTGATTGAAATCAGTCAGATTTGAAGCAGATTGACTGGATCTGACAAATCCTTGACTGAAGGAGGTGATCAAATTAGATCCAGAGTTGATCTTGAGCATCCTTTATGGGGAATTTCTCCCTCTCTCTCTCCTCAACACATTTTTGGCTCAACTGGATGATTTTTGGTGGATTCTTCAGTCAACAGGTTGAGGTGTTAGTCAGATCAGCCCCCCGATCGACAGTTGCACTCAGTGAGATTCAGATCTGGCTCAGCTAGACATAGATCAGGCATTGATGGACTCTCCATCAGTTGATTTCACTTGATTCCATGAGTAATTGCGCCCCCCCTGGGTTGGATGGCCTATAAATTGTATATATCCAGGCATAGCCTCCTCTTCCAAGCTAGTTAGAACTGGGATTGAGGTGCTGTTGCTCTTGTACTGTATTGATTTTTCATTCTGGAATAAAGAAGCTTTGGAGGCAAGATCTATGGTGTAATGCTCTTCATGTGTGGATGTTGATTGTCAAATGCTTATGAGGTATAATCTGCTTTTGTTTATCATTGCTCTGCTGGTTAATTGTTGGCCTCGAAGGAGAGAGCTCCCTCCTGTTAGGGTAAGAGTTTTATTCTAGTTTGATTTATGCTCTTACTGCTGCTTGTTGTAGATCTATTGGATTTGTATGTATTTTAAGTTTAATTGCATGCTTTCCAATCATCTCTTTCGGCAGCACCTATGTTTTAACCATCTGTTTGTGCAAGGGTTTTCAAGTTGCAGATGATCTCGCTGGTAGAAGAGGTTGAGCTGGCAGATGATCTCGCTGGTAGAAGAGGTTGAGCTGGTTTGAATCTTCCTCATATTCAGAATCTTATGAATGACATATTCCCTCGGTGTTCCACCAAAGTAGAATCCAAATCCCAACATTCCCAGGCTTCAAACACTCTTTCTCTCTCTTCCTCCTTTAAAAATTATTAAACTTTCCTCAAACTGTTACTTTAAGGTTTATTTTTAAATCTGATCTATCTCATAAAGAAAATCATACATAGATCTAATTATCAAGATCCCTTCAATTCTCTAGATCTTAGTTTCATTGTGCACATAAAGTTCAAATTCAAGAGATCTAGCTAAAATTGCCTTAGTTTCGCAAGTAGTTTATTGAAAAATTCATAGCTTGTTGTTAAGGTAGTTTCATTTGCTGTTAAATAATTTCAATATTCTGCAATATCAGTGCTTTCAATTGGATGCACAAACAGCAAGCCAAGATCCCAAATAAAGCTTGCTTTCCTTGGTTCCTTTTTTCGTCGGTTTAGCTAGTTTAATTTCATTAATTTTTGAGATACAGTAGGCTAACCCAAAGGCACTCTTAAAGTGCTTTGGGGCATTTTTTATTCTAATTCGCTCAATTTCATTTAGCATGTTTGATAGAGAAGAAAGGAAGCTTCTGTCCAAAGTGGATTTTGGAGCGCTCAAATCCCCCCAGGGGTCTCTCTTTTGTCACATAATTTGTAATTTTTTTATATAAACGGTAAGATCTTGGTTTCAGCCTATATAAGGACCAAGAAATCTCTATTTTATCAGTGCTTTGATATTGTAACCGCTGTAATAAAATCATCCTTTGAATAGGCTCTTTCGAGCCCATTCCCCATCCCCCCTGGGGGGATTCGCGTCGATGCCATTTTCGTTGTTTTTTACTTATTTCCTTTTACTAGAATTGATCTGATTTGCAGGGTAGTATATTTGATCTTGTTTTTAATTCCATATTCCATATCTTAATTTCAAAAGTAATCATAATACTTACCCCACGATTTCCCGAGTGACCCAAAAGGGGAAAGAGATTCGTGGTAGGATTAATCAGAAAACCATATTTGTGTAGTTGTGTTATTTTCTCATCTTTTGTTTATCAACATTTTAAAATTAACCCCTCCTTGATTCCCTGATTGAGATCCACTTGGATCGAAATAGGTTCTTGGAGGCTTTTCTTTTAAGCAAGAACACATCTTTTAAAACTTACTAAAATTTACAAGACTCCAGTGTGTATGCTCTACACTTGGCTGCGGTTCATCCGATCAGTCAATATGTATCAAAAGCACTTGGGTGACTAGCATAATTAGGACTCACCTTCCCCAATTAACAAACCATCAGGTGAAAATCCAACACCTCGATCAAACCTTTACGGTGGCAAAATACCCAAAGGAAGTGGGAACCTACTGAAAAGTGACCTTGGGGCGCCGATATCTGTCACACCCTAACGGGTGCATTACGAACACAGCCCCAGAGACTCCATTTCAGCCCACATATTCCTTGCGGGTAGCCGTATAGGCTTTGTTTTGGACATACTCCAAGTACTCTCGGGTATATCTGGAGTCCCCCTTTAGCCTAATTTAATCAATTCATACTTCATTTTTAACTTAAAACATACCAAGATGCAATCACAAAAAAATTATTCCAAACACATGCAAGAACACTGATCTCTTTTGACTCCATTTTTAAGGCACTGGTCTTTTTAGCTTCATATATATATTGTGTATCAACTTTGTGCTTTCGTGTGTATCTTCATATCTTGTCATCTTGATTGTTTATAGTTAAAATCTTCAAACTCCTAAATAATTGATTCAGTTTAACATCACCACACTAAGATATCATCCTTAGTAACTTAATAGGGTCTACCCCCCTTGGCTTCGTTAGGAGTTGAACCTAAACGGAGGAGTCAACAACAAGGTGACAGCCTTGACTCGAGACTTGTCCCCAAGGACACACCGAGTGGCTTGAAGATTTCTGCCACGTGATCCAGGTGTGTGAAAAGGTGGCAACACTTTTTGGCACCATTGCCGGGGATAAATATTTTTATTCTTGAGTACGACTTTTGTTTTATTCCTTTTTGTTTTTGCTTTGTTTGATGAATGCTTAGAGTAGATCTTTAATTTTCATCTGGCGACTCCACTGACCTTTTTCCAGTTTTTATTTTTATAAAGAAAAGCAAAAAATAATTTTTGTGAAAAGATTCATAAATGCTTATTTTTCTGTTTCACATGGCGACTCCATTGAAGGGATAAAACCCTGTTTTCTCATGAACTTGTGAAGTTTTGTTGTGTGTAGATGTGCCAATGCAACATGTTAAAACCTTTGAAGTTCATCACTTGACAGCTCCACCTTGTCAGTACAAGGTTTTCAAATGGATACCATTTTGGATAAATTAAGGGAGAAATATGGTGCCCAGTTAGCCTTAGCATTTCAACCTATCGATTTCTCAAACATCCCTGGTTTTCCTAACTATTGTGATAGTTTGGGGGATGCAAATAACTGGCTTCCACCATTTCATGGAGATGATGGTGACTCAGCCATCTGGCATGTCAAATCTTTCCTTCAGTTGATTGCTGACTTCAATATTCTCTATAAAGACCATATGATGGAAATGTTTGCTAGTACTTTTCGAGGTGAGGCTGGTTATTGGTTCTATCAAGGCCTTCCTAATAAATGTATAACTTCTTTTCCAAGCTTCCTTTGGATGTTTTTAGAGCAGTGGCATGATGGTAGGGGTAGTAGGAATGGTTTAAAAAAGTTCCTTGAAAAGATCTGTACCTTCTACCTATCTGGGACAGAGTATCACATGGAAACATATGATGGACCTTTTTCCATGATACAAAGTATTGAAGACTTGGAATCACTTCCTGAACATTTGAGTAAAGAGGAAGTCCATGATACTCCCATAAAAAAGCATCCTAGAAATTATTTAATAAATGAAGCAATCAAGCTTCTTCTTAAAGAAAATGAGGTATCTCCTAATACACAGCAAGATTCTAAGGAAAGGAAAATCCAAGATGATCATATTGAAGAGTTCGAGGAGGAGCCCATGATGGAACACATTGTTGAAGACTCTCCTCATGTCACCATAGCTGAAGACATTGAAGATTTGGTGTATTCTCAAGTGTGTTGCAATGCGGATACCTTTCCAGAAAGCCCTCTAGAGAAATCCACTGAGCAACACATACCAAGTGATTCCATTGAATATGTCCAAAAAATCTCCTTGATTGAAGATAAGATTGAAGATCCTCTTCATGATATCATAACAGAATCCTATAAAGAAACCTATGATAAGATCACTACAGTGTGTGGTGACACTAGACCTTATTCTCCTCATGTTGATGAAGGTTTGGAAAGTTTATTTCCTTGTAACATTTTATCTAAAGAAGATTGTTATGAATGCAAGGAAGACATGGATAGGCAGTGGCATGATGCCATGGATGAAGAGTCTTCCACATATAACATGGATGGGAGTGATGACTATTGGAATTTCATAGATAATCCAACTTGTGAAAATTTTATGGAGAATCCCATCCACGATATGTCCAACAATGGGAGTGTTTATTCAAAAATTTGTGGAAGTCCAATCTACGATACATCCATAGAGTGAAGCACAGATCTGGATGCTTGGGAAAACCTTAGTATGGAAGAGGAGCATTCAGATTTTTCATGTGATCATTCAAAATCATACCATGTAGAGCCACACAAGGGTATCAACAATGAAGACATTGAGAAACAGTATTGTGAAAATTCAGATGTGATGCAGTCAATGGAAAAGCAGTCTCAGCCATCTTTTTCACATATAGAGATTCCTTATGATTTGGAGCTACTTGGGGCTTGTGCAATGAGTTATCATTTGATAAGCCCCGATGATTAGTATGATGATGTAGTCAATCTGCTTCATCATTCTGATTCATATATCAGTCCTATCCAGTCATGGATAGAAGCAGCCTGCATGAGCACATACAAGTTGAGGAAGAATTTTTATGACATTGTTCATGCCTATGATCTCCCATCCATCCCGCCCATCCTGAATCGTCACGCAGGTTTGCATTTTCTGAATAAGGTGTCCTTACTTTGGCTGGTAACCAAAGACAAGGAAATTTTTTTTAATGACAATAAAATGCTTAGGTAGTTACATTGGATTTTTTATTACACTTAACCCATTTTATGTCATGCTTAGAGTAGGAAAATAAGCTCCTTGAAAGAGAGCATTTACTTTCTGCATTTATTTTTTATACTTAGCTATAATAAAACTTTGCTTATTTTAGTTAGATACATTTATGTTGTTTAAATAAATCAACTTAGTGGTTCATTTGGTTTTTTATAAAACTTGTGCTACTGAGGTTTTTTCTTGTCAAGTTGAGATGTTTTTACAGGTTATATAAACCAGAGATTCTGGTGTTCTCATATCCTCTCCTTGCCTTAAAGACCAGATTGAGCACACGTCCCACAGTTGGAGCCAGAATGTTACCACCTAAGTTGTACTTAGTGGTTTTTATCGAGAGAGCCTGGTGAACCGGACAGGGTTAACTTGTTCGGACTTCAAAAAGACCTTTGGAAGTACTTCTGGGAAGTGCTTGTTGTATCATATCACATGTTCATA